>JAHPZR010044442.1:40000-42500 GCA_019787425.1 Platygyra sinensis
TCACATCACTTCACTGCACGGGAAAAGTATGAACTCAATAAATTGACCTCGCTCCCAACGTGTGGCTTCATAGCTCAGTTGGTAGAGCATCGCACCGGTATCGCGGAGGTCACGGGTTCGAATCCCGTTGAAGCCCTGATTTTTTTTTCAGGCTTCTTCTTTCCAATTGCTTAAATTGGAAAATTTACTGCGATGATCACTCTTCATATGTATCTACAACCGCAGTACAAATATGAATTATTTCATATATTCTTCACATCACTTCACTGCACGGGAAAAGTATGAACTCAATAAATTGACCTCGCTCCCAACGTGTGGCTTCATAGCTCAGTTGGTAGAGCATCGCACCGGTATCGCGGAGGTCACGGGTTCGAATCCCGTTGAAGCCCTGATTTTTTTCAGGCTTCTTCTTCCAATTGCTTAAATTGGAAAATTTACTGCGATGATCACTCTTCATATGTATCTACAACCGCAGTACAAATATGAATTATTTCATATATTCTTCACATCACTTCACTGCACGGGAAAAGTATGAACTCAATAAATTGACCTCGCTCCCAACGTGTGGCTTCATAGCTCAGTTGGTAGAGCATCGCACCGGTATCGCGGAGGTCACGGGTTCGAATCCCGTTGAAGCCCTGATTTTTTTCAGGCTTCTTCTTTCCAATTGCTTAAATTGGAAAATTTACTGCGATGATCACTCTTCATATGTATCGCATCTATTACTCGTACATTTACGAGTCCCTCGATTACCACTAGTATTCTGATCCAGAGGTCGCAACTTGGCACGGACCAAATAGTCCTGTAAGCTCTTAGGACGACGAAACGCCATCATGGGCACATCCTTAATTGCCTGCTTACACCTTTCTGAAAAATGTAGAAAGGGATGTAACTCCCTTAAAATACCCCCTAAATTGGGTAGAGCCGGGTGATACGTAACTACAAAAGGTATTCTATTGTTGGTTTCCTTTGGCCTTGGTGCAAGTAGCTCTTCCCGCTCTAATACCCTAGCCCTATTTATTTGGTCCCGAACAAACTTTTCTTGATAACCCCTATACACTAAATACTTCGTAAGATCAGTTGCCCTCTGCTCAAAAGCCGCAGACGTAGAACAAATACGTCTTAGCCTAAGAGCCTGCGCATAAGGAATGCCTTTTTTACACCCCTTTGGGTGGCACGAGGTGTGGTATAAATACTGATGCTTATCAGTTGGCTTAGTATACAAATCGGTTTCAATGACGCCGTTATTATTAATAACTTGTACATCAAGATAGTTCACGGTTTTTCTTGACCAGTCCCATGTGAACTTGATGGTATTATGATAATGATTAATCCACTGAAGGAACTCCTGAAGTTGTTCTTCTCCCGCCGTCCAGATCATAAAAACGTCGTCAATGTACCTAAGCCAAAGATAGGAATAAGGACCCAACAGCTGAAATGATTAAGAAGATCAATGCTAGAATTAATACGCTCCATGATGATGGATATATCAGTGATTCGACTCTTCAGTATTTGCTGATTAACAGTGATGCGAGGGCTGGGCGTTTTTATCTTCTCCCTAAAATACATAAGACGAATTGTCCAGGGCGGCCTGTTATATCTGGTTGTAATACGCCTACCGAAAAAATATCTGCATTTGTGGATCAGCAGCTAAAACCTTTGGTACCTGAGATTCCCTCATACGTGAAGGATACCAATGACTTTCTAAAAAAACTCAAAGATATGGGCAGGTTTCCGGAAGGAGCAATTCTAGTCACTATTGACGTAGTTGGCCTGTATCCACACATCCCCCATAATGAAGGCTTGGAAGCTATTAGAAAAATTTTAAACACGAGGACTAACCAAGAAATGCCTACGGATGACATTGTTGACTTAGCGGAGTTGGTTCTCAAGAATAACAACTTTGATTTTGATGGGAAACATTTTCTACAAAAGCGTGGTACAGCTATTGGCACGAGAATGGCGCCTGCCTATGCTAATTTATTCATGCACGACCTTGAATCACAGCTATTGGATTTGGCTCCAGTAAAGCCCTATCTTTGGCTTAGGTACATTGACGACGTTTTTATGATCTGGACGGCGGGAGAAGAACAACTTCAGGAGTTCCTTCAGTGGATTAATCATTATCATAATACCATCAAGTTCACATGGGACTGGTCAAGAAAAACCGTGAACTATCTTGATGTACAAGTTATTAATAATAACGGCGTCATTGAAACCGATTTGTATACTAAGCCAACTGATAAGCATCAGTATTTATACCACACCTCGTGCCACCCAAAGGGGTGTAAAAAAGGCATTCCTTATGCGCAGGCTCTTAGGCTAAGACGTATTTGTTCTACGTCTGCGGCTTTTGAGCAGAGGGCAACTGATCTTACGAAGTATTTAGTGTATAGGGGTTATCAAGAAAAGTTTGTTCGGGACCAAATAAATAGGGCTAGGGTATTAGAGCGGGAAGAGCTACTTGCACCAAGGCCAATGGAAACCAACAATAGAATAC
>JAHPZR010044442.1:45000-49008 GCA_019787425.1 Platygyra sinensis
CCCCTGAACTCAAGCATTGTGTGCTATACTCTCAGCCCCGTAACAAAATCCTTGATTGAGCCTTTGAACAATAGAATCACTAAATATATAGAAATAAAAAATAATAAAAAGGAGAACACTTGTGAGTGATGAAAATAATGTGTTAATTGTATTTAATTCTATTCCTAGAGTTGAATTCTGATCTCTTATTCAAACCGTAAGGTTGAAGGGTGCAAAGTTGTGCACTCCAGAAAGCTTCTCTTGTAAGCAGACGATGGTCGAGGCTATTTTGATCGCTGAAATTACCAATTTGTTCAATGATGACGAAATCGAAATCCGACAAAACATGAGTTTCTTTGTTAAAGTGTATCGCCACTTCACAAGTGTTCTTCTTTGTACTCATGGCCGATTTGTGGTTTCGAAATCTGACTTTAAACTCGTTAGTTGTTGATCCAACATACTGAACATTACATTTGTTACAAGTGACCAAGTAAACAACATTTTTAGATTTACAATGAAGGTGTTGTCTGATGAAATATTTCCTGCTTGTACTAGCGCTGGAGAAATGATCTGATTCTACTAAAAAATTCTTACAGAGGTCGCATTTCCCTTTACATTTAAAACAACCTTCTATATCTGTGTATATGGTGCGGCGAGGTCGTGTCAAGATTTCTTTAATGTTTTTGGCTCTTCTAAAAGAGGGAATGATAGATCCCTTAGGGAAAATTTTGGCTAAGGAAGGTGAATTGTCAATGAGATGCCGATGAGAACATAGAATTTTTCCGATGCTTGGCAAAGAAGGATTGTAGTCTAAAACTAACATTAAATTCACCCTTGTTCACTCCCCTACTTCACTTGATGTTTTGGATCTTACGCTTAGCCTTGTTGACGGTTTTATTCAAACTGATATATACTCCAAGCCTACAGATAACCATATATATTTGTTACGCAATAGTGCCCATCCTGTCCATTGCGCCAAAGCTATCCCCTATGGGGTAGCCACCAGAGTCAGAAGAAAACTGCTCTTCCTCTGAAACTTTTGAGAAACGAAGTATTGAATATCAAAGTTACTTAATTAATAGAGGATACAACCCCTCTCAGGTCAAACAACAATTTGAGAAAGTCAAATCCATTCCCAGGGAGAATTTGCTTGTTCCCAATACAAAGCAATCTAAAAGGTTTTTCCGTTAGTTTTAGACTACAATCCTTCTTTGCCAAGCATCGGAAAAATTCTATGTTCTCATCGGCATCTCATTGACAATTCACCTTCCTTAGCCAAAATTTTCCCTAAGGGATCTATCATTCCCTCTTTTAGAAGAGCCAAAAACATTAAAGAAATCTTGACACGACCTCGCCGCACCATATACACAGATATACAAGGTTGTTTTAAATGTAAAGGGAAATGCGACCTCTGTAAGAATTTTTTAGTAGAATCAGATCATTTCTCCAGCGCTAGTACAAGCAGGAAATATTTCATCAGACAACACCTTCATTGTAAATCTAAAAATGTTGTTTACTTGGTCACTTGTAACAAATGTAATGTTCAGTATGTTGGATCAACAACTAACGAGTTTAAAGTCAGATTTCGAAACCACAAATCGGCCATGAGTACAAAGAAGAACACTTGTGAAGTGGCGATACACTTTAACAAAGAAACTCATGTTTTGTCGGATTTCGATTTCGTCATCATTGAACAAATTGGTAATTTCAGCGATCAAAATAGCCTCGACCATCGTCTGCTTACAAGAGAAGCTTTCTGGAGTGCACAACTTTGCACCCTTCAACCTTACGGTTTGAATAAGAGATCAGAATTCAACTCTAGGAATAGAATTAAATACAATTAACACATTATTTTCATCACTCACAAGTGTTCTCCTTTTTATTATTTTTTATTTCTATATATTTAGTGATTCTATTGTTCAAAGGCTCAATCAAGGATTTTGTTACGGGGCTGAGAGTATAGCACACAATGCTTGAGTTCAGGGGCTGGTAACTAGGATTTTGTTTTTAACCATTCAAAGGCCTTTTTTTCGGATCCTTTTACGAAAAATGGCATTGTGAGCTAGAAAGCGCCTTGTTCAAAGGCTTTGACTTGGGATTTTGTTACATCATTTTCTCTACATTATTATGTAATACCCTAGTGTCCTAATACCTTTTTCTTCTCACATCATTGTCTTTATTGTTCTTATTTGTTATTTTGATTGCATTGTAAAAAATTTTTTAGCCTATTTAAGTCTTAGCCACAGAGAGATTTTTATTCCAAGTATTTTTAATCCTGTACACTCTATACTGAGGAAGCCCGAAGGGCGAAACGTTTATTAAAGAGTTTTGACCACGGAAGAAGTTCGCTGTTTACTCTTTCTACACAAACTACAATTTTCGAGTGCAAGCGTGTAGTATCCTTTGGATCCTTCTTCCAAGCGGCATCAGCGTTGGTAAGCCAATCTTCATTCAAATATATATATATATATATAGATATAATATATAGATATATATATATATATATATATTATATATATAATATATATTATCTATATGTATATCTAGTATGAAGGAAATTGGGAGTCTCCTAACGAAACAAATTCTCACAGGTCCGCTTTAATGAAGTGCAAACGTTTCGCCCTTCGGGCTTCTTCAGTGCACGTTTAAAAACTTAAAAATTTAAAAATTACCTGGTACAAGCTGAGATTGACTCTACGTTATTTATACAAAATTATAAGATAACAAGTGTAAGAAATCATGGTAACGTATTACGTAATATGTACAAGTAAAATATAAAGAAGCTCATTAAGAAAACAATACTTGAAATAAAATAAAGAGAAGCAAAAAATAACTCCATTCCGAGATAAGCGCTTGTTGCCCGACATCGAGATTAAGAATACAAAAAAAGCTTTATCAAATCACGCTAACATTTGACCTTATAGAAAGCGCAAACAAAATCCCACGAAAAAGCCTCTGAAATCATGCCAGTGTGAAGACAACAATATCCGCGCCCGGGGCCTCTAAACAATTGGATAATTGTAATAAAATCCCCGAACAACGCCCTTGAGGATCCACACCTTTGCAAGATTAACAGAATCAAGAACAAGGGCCTTTGAGCGCTAGTAAAGAGAAGGCCATCTGGTCACACAATTTCTCCGACAAATGTGTTAAAAATGCGAGCAGTTAATTAAACCTTATTCTATTTTTTGAATTAAACTCGGATCGTTTGTTCAAGACGTAAGGTTGGAGGGTGCATAATTGCGAGCACCAGAAGGCCTCTCTTGTGAGTAAAACCTTATCGATATTATCAACAGTGTCATTAACAATTTTCTCAATAACAATGAATTCAAAGTCAGACATGTGGTGTTCTTTTTTGTTAAAATGAACGGCCAATTCACACGTGGCCTTATGGTCAACATGGCTGATTTATGATTTCGAAATCTGACCTTGAATTCATTCGATGTTGAACCTACGTATTGAACCTTGCATGTTTTACAGGTGACTAGATAGATGACATTCTTCGACTTACAATTTAATTCTTGTCTAATAGAATAAAAACGACCAGTGCTGGCGCTGTAAAAGATCTTATTTTCTACAAGATAATTCCTACATAGATCGCATTTGTTCTTACATTTAAAACATCCTGTGGAGTGTTGTTATTGTTGTAATTAGATCTTACAGGCCCTGCTAGGATCTCTTTTATGTTTTTGGGCCTTCGGTAAGAGGGAATAATTGACCCTTTTGGGAAAATCTGGGGAAAAGCACTGGCGATTCATAAATAAGATGACTATTTAAAAATGGTATGCTGCCCTTTTTTGTTGGCATCCAAAAAAACTTCTTAATAAAATCAACATGACATTAAACACGAAAGTGTTTGTCAAGCCAACAAATAAAGGGTTACTTCCTTGCATCATGTCCAGCCACGTTGATGCCCGGTATAAACATTGTCTAGTACCAACTTTGCTTGAGCGCGGCCTATCGACTGTCATCCTCCTGGGAAGTTTTTTACTGAAGAAGGCACTCGACTTGAAATTGTTTTTGCCAATT
>JAHPZR010044445.1:0-26616 GCA_019787425.1 Platygyra sinensis
TACGTCAAATGGCTTTTTTCGTGTTCGCCAAAGTGGGCAAAAGCCGGCTTTCGCGTATGTTGAAGTATTTTGAAGTGAAAGCTTTATCTATAGTACTTTATTTTGTTCAGTAGTATATAAAACAAATAGATTCCATGTTGCCATGCGTCTGTTCAGTAATAGATCACAAAAGATGAATTAAAAGAAGATAATTGTATAATTCAAGAAAGAATGTGGGCTAGTCGAGCAAAAATGTCAGGTGATGGTCCTTACCTTTGCCCAAGTTATCTCTTACAAAGATGGGACACCCCCGGGATGCCGACTGGCCCTTTGGGGCAAACTAGTAACCCAAAGCATCGCTATTGTTTCAATTCATTGAATGCATAATACACCAGTTTGCTAAGAAGTGAACCAAAGATTCTTTTCCTTCCTTCATTCTGCGTCACAAGTGGCACACTGCAAGGCATAAGGTATTAGTGAGGCACTTACTGCTTATCCAAGACACAAAACAAGTTCGTGGCAACTGGAAACTGGTGGTTTGTATAGCAAACAAACCCAGGGGATTAGGCATAGGTGCGAAAGGTTCAAGTGCAGAAAAAGAACCCAAAGCCAGGAGAAGCAGTGGAGAAGTACAAAGGGCAAGGGCATGTCACTATCCAACGACAAGTATAGTTCCCAAAGACAAAGATGAAAAGACCAATCCTTATTAAATACAGTGGTACGCTTGCTTCAGAAGAGTTGTCAAACAAGAAAAAATGCCCTCAGAACTGGAGAATTTGGGGGCGGGAGTGTTTAATTAATGAAACACCCTGCGTTGTTTTAGTGGGCGCATGCTTAGACATTCGGTGTATGCAATTGCAAATTCTATCAGTATTTCACAATGAGCATCCTTGTAAAGGTTAATGTACATTTTACCTGCAGTTTCGTTTTGCGTTTATTGTCTTTAGCCACCAAGTAACTGTTATCCATAAGGAGTATAACAGCCTTTTAATCAGGATTTTCGTCACCATTCACAATTTCAATGTAGTTTGAAAATCCAATAGGCTATCGCCTTGTTGATCCAAATGTGCGGTTACAATGTTATGAAGAAATTCATGCTTAATAGCGGGACAGACGCATGAGAACTGAAGCAAATTGTTACATTTTTCTTTTGTATAGCTTCATGTTCGGTTTGGTGATGCCTTTTTTTTAATTTTGTATATTTCCTGGTTTAGAATTATGTAACGATGAAAGGGGATTAATTTAGTATGGATGAAGCGTGGACTCTTACTTTGATAAAGGTGAGTTGCGAAGAAAAAAAAAGACAAATGGTAATATCGGTTAAAAGTTTAAAGTAAAAATGATATTTAAGCAACAGTCTACAAGTTTCTATAAGTTATAAGCTGATAAACCACGCGGGATGTCAGTAGAACACGAGAAGAATTTGTAAACCACGAGCCGCAGGCGAGTAGTTCACGAATTCTTCGAGAATTGGTACTGCAGTTTCCTCTACTGTACAAACAAGAAAATAAGAATGCCAAGTTGAAAAGCTCTGGAGGGTGTAAGTAGCCACCCGGCCATACATACCAAGTGCCCAGCAGATGTTAGACTCTCAATGAAAGTTCACTTCTTTCATTCGTGAACAATGGCAACTTTCTATATCAATAACAAACGATGAAACGTCTTCAAGAACCACCAAGCAAAATAGGGTTCTCAAATGTCGGGAAAATAATTTGGTTAAAGCTGAAAGCAAGTCAAAAGAAGTTTGAAACGAATATTGATTGATGAAGCAGGACTCAGACTTGTGCAAGGAAAGGTCTATTTGAAGAATGAAGTTGAAACTGAGTGGGCTGATGTTACTACTATAGGCATTATTGAGTTAAAAAGCAATTCCACCTTAACAAAGGATGGATGGGCGACCTAATACGAATACCCCATGTTGTAATAATTTCAGTAGGTATTAAAGTCCCAAAATTTTCCCTGCCTGATCCAGGTGTGCCACGGCATTTTGCCGCGCATTGCAACTTGATGCTGACATCTGCCGTAAGTAAAACTACTCAAGGTGGGGGAAACACTAATTAACGGTAACTTAACTTAAAGGGGACAAAGGAAGTTAACCGCAATTACAACTAAAACCTTATTGAAAACAACAGTTTGGAGTCGAGAGAACAGAATCTTATACAATTCCCTTGGTATAAATCTGCTGGAAAATGCAATTGCATGACATTAAAGAGTTAGGAAACACGCTATGAAAGGGAAAGAACTAAAAGGCTCTGAACAAATACAGACTTTATTTCTATGTAGTATATAAACAATAATAAAAAGGGTAACATATGTACAGTACTTTCGCTATTACAAGTACGCCTCGAGAAACCCGGGGAAAAACTGTCGAATTCTAATTAACAATTGGATTATGAGCTCGAGATTTCTATGAGGTGAAAGTTGATGAGGCCAAAGGCCGAATCAACAATCGCCTCATAGAAATTGAGATTGAATAATCTATTTTTTTTAGTAGAATTCTAACTGAAAACAAAAATAACGGTTTCCAATGATTTTTCCATGCATTATTGAACTTTACGCTTAAGCAAAGCTGGAAATATTGAACTGTCCTTGGCAAATTTTCAGTCGTTTATGGGCGTACCCGCTTTTTTCAATATTTTCAAGTTTTTAATGTCAAGAAATTGCAAATGTGCTTCTCTTAGTTTTCTAAGGAATTTAATGACATGTTTACATCTAAATTTCCTTCCAAAACCTCGGAAAAACTATGAAAACAACGCATTTTGAGGACGACCGTCAGTCAACTGCACTCTAATGGCTGATAGTATACGAGTAGCTCAGCCAATCAGAGTGCAGTATATGCATCAGTATACTAGTAGAATTCTACTAATTAAACTTAGGGGGAGTTTTCATAGAGAAAATAGGCTAAGTTAAAAGATTCCGAGAACAATATGGGGTATCGCTGGAGACGTTAAAGTTACAGTAAGGTCCAAATCCATTACTAAACGTGCAGGTGTCTATGGGTACTTGCGAATCGTCAGTTTAGGGTAGACAGATGACAGCCACATTTGCTCTTGAACCAAAGTCGGGATGCCCTTTTAAAAAATATATAATCAGAAATTAAAAAGGACATAATAAATAAATGCAGTAATCAAGTTTAGTCCAGTTGTTATGACGGTGGAGTGGAGTTGAGTTCAGTTGTGATGGTAGAGTATAGTTGTGTTGGAGGGGTCGAGTTGAGTCGAGTTGTGATGGTACAGTATAGTATAGTTTTGTTGGTGGAGACGAGTTGTGATAATAATTATAGTATAGTATAGTTGTGTTGGTGGAGTCGAGATGAGTCAAGTTGTGATTGTAGAGTATAGCTGTGTCGGTGGAGTCGAGTTGTGATGGTACAGGAGCACGACAGAATGCCATATCTGCAACAAAAATCTCGTCAACAACCTTTATTGTGATTCCGTGGCAGTTTATGATCCAGATTCAGAGAACTACTGCGGCCAAAACCACAGAGGATGCTACCATCAGGCGGCAAAAAATAAATATGTTCCGTACGACAGGAGAAAGCCAAAAGATGAAATCGATCAATGGATTGCAAACAACCAGGAAACATGCCTCTTCTGCGCAGATCTGCTGCTAGTGCCAAACTTTAAAGACTCAGTGAGAGATCGCGGGGCAGCTCATAATGAGTGCAACTTCAAGCTGAAACTAAACTCTAAAACGCCACCAATACCTGTAATTTTTCACAACCTGAAAGGTTATGATGGTCACTTGCTGATGCAGGCGATGTCAAGAGTTCAAGGAGAAATCAAATGCATCCCAACAAACACAGAAAAATACATCTCATTCTCTCTGGGAAATTTGAGATTCATAGACAGTGTGAATTTTCTGCTGAGCAGCCTTGACAAGCTGGTGAAAGGAGGCGAGGAGTTTCCCATAATAAGGAAAACTCCTCAAGATCCAAGGAAGCAGCGGCTGCTCCTGAAGAAAGGCATATACCCTTAAGAATACATTGACTCGTTTGAAAGGTTTGGCGAAACAAAACTCCTGGAGAAAGAAAAGTTCTACTCAAGGCTTAGTGGCAGCGGCATAACAGATGAAGATTACGCGTATGCGCAAGAAGTTTGGAATGCGTTTGGCTGTAAGACGCTGGGCGACTACCATGACTTTTACGTAGCCACAGACGTGATGCTGCTGGCTGACGTATTTGAGAATTTTAGAAAGGCTTGCTAGGAGAAATACAGGCTGGACCTGGCCCATTATTACAGCGTTCTAGGACGGAGTTGGGATGCGCTCTTGAAAAAGACGGGAGTAGAGCTTGACCTTTTGACACATTTGGATACGCATCTGTTTATTGAGAACGGGATGACAGGTGGTATATCTATGGTTAGCAAAAGGTATGCAAAGGCAAACAACCCGCTGGTCGAAGGATACAACCAAGAAAAACCAACAAATAACATCACTTATCTGGATGCAAACAACCTCTACAGATGGGCAATGAGTTTGCCTTTGCCGAAGAAAGGCTTTCACTGGAAGCGCGTAATGCCCACGGAAGAGCAGATAATGAAGATGAAACCTAACTCAAAAAAGGGCTGGATTTTGGAGGTAGATCTGGAGTACCCCAAAGAGCTGCATGACAAACACAATGACTATCCGCTAGCGCAAGAAAAGAAAGCAATAAGGATTGATCAGATGTCTGAATATCAAAAGCGTATGATGAATGGCCTGCAAATAGACATGCCGGATATGGAGAAGCTGGTGCTGACGCTTGAGGACAAAGAAGAGTATGTGGTCCATTACAAGAACCTGCAGTTCTATCTCAGTCAAGGAATGCGCTTGAAAAAGGTTCACCGAGTGTTAGAGTTTGATCAAGAGCCCTGGATGGAACCATACATCAGGATGAACACGGAGTTCCGCAAGCAGGCAAAAAGCGACTTTGAAACAGACTTCTACAAGCTGATGAACAACTCGGTGTTTGGCAAAACGATGGAAAACCTGAGGAACCGAACAGACATGAAGATTGTAAGGATCTGGGAAGAAGAAAAGATCTGAAAGCTGGTGGCAAGCCCGTCTTATGGTGGTTACACGATATTTGGAAACGACAGGGCTGGCATTCACATGCATAAAACTAGACTGGTGCTGAACAAACCCATGTACACAGGCATGACGATTCTAGAGAACAGCAAGATCTTGATGTACGACTTTTACTACAACCACCTGAAAGCTAGATACGGGCCAAAGTGCGAGCTAATATACACAGACACGGACAACCTGATCTTAGACATCCAGATGGACGACGTCTACAGTCACATGAGAGAAGATTGGAGCCTGTACGACACCTGCAACTACCCGAAAGACAGCCCGCTATTCAGCCCCATAAACAAAAAAGTATTAGGCAAAATGAAAAACGAGTGTGGAGGTTTAGCGATAGAGGAAGTAGTGGCGGCGAGGCCAAAGATGTACTCAGTAGTGAAAGGGGGCAAAAAATATATAAGGAAAGCGAAGGGGGTAAAAAAAAAATGTGATCGAAAAAGAGATAACGCATGAGCATTACAAAGAAGCCCTAATCAAGGGGAAATAATATATGCACAAAATGAAAATCTTGAGGAGTCTGGGCCACGAGATGTACGGAATGTGTATGAACAAGATCTCGATCTCTCCATTTGATACGAAGCGATGGATAGCAGATGACGGCGTGCGCACGTTAGCATATGGGCACAGGGCAATCAAGTGGGTGGAAGCTGTGTATTATGTGGCACAACCAACAGCTCTTCACAAACAACGCCGTGCTTGGGCCCGTCAGACAAATAATAGACAACCGGCTCATTAGGTTTAGTCACATTTCTTTTAATCTGGTAGACTTTTAAAGACCAGATGGGATCAGTGGCTCTTTTGGTTCCGCCTTCAAGTTCACCAGGCTGATACAAATATCTAACATTGGCATTTTTTGTTCTTTCAATCCAACAGGCCTCGAATACTTTGTTGACGGTTTTGAAGCTACTGCTTTCTCTTTGATTGCAACTGCAGGCTTTTCGCCGATGAGACTTGTCACCTTATTGTTTAGAGCATTGACAACATGGGGGAGCCTTTTGACCAATTCAGTAGACCGCTTGCCCTCAGGCAAAAGCATTTCCACAGCATATTGATGGCCAAACAGGTGCTCGGCAAGCATGCGGTTGAAACGCTCAACAATTGCCTGGTCTCTGTGAATTTCAGTGCGCCCACGGCAAATGTATGTTTTGTGGTTTTCCATTTCTTTAGTCACGCTACCCATGAATTCACGGCCAGGATCAACCTGCAACATCTGAGGCCAAGTCAAAGGACTGCGTCGGTAAATTGACTGGAAAGCTTTTGCAACCTCAGCAGAGTCTTTCGAGGTCAGAGGCTCTGCTTCTTTGTAACGGCTAGTGACGTCGACATTCAGTCAGTGCGTATTTGTAAATCTTTCTTCCACGTTTGTCATGGGGCAGAAAAAGAAGGTCCACCTGGTGGACCGAGTTAGGTGTCGCCACATCAAATTTTGGGCGAGGAACATGTCGCAGTGCAGGAAGATAGATCTGCTAGAGAGCTTGCCTGATAAGCCAACGTTTAGCGGCCTCTTCAGAAACTTTTGCGGCAACTGCTAATTTTTTGATTGCAGAAAGCATTGCCTTTCCAGAAGCCCTGGGAGCTGTAGTAGATTTTGGCAAGCTTGGCACCCATTTATTTATATGCCAAAAAAAGTTTAAAGGAAACGAAAAACCGCGTATCCAAGCGCGACTGTGCTACCACCAACAAAAAGAAGCTCGCTTTTTTTGGCTGCTCGCTTGGCTGATAATAGTCCAAGAAATTCGGCTTTTTAGGCGTCGTCAATTTGTAATCGGGGTGTGACTGGTTGTAGAGCTTGAACGCGTAATCAGTGTTCGTGAACTTCTGCTTCGCCTGATCTTTAATTTCTCTTTTAGTTTCAATCCAGTCAAGGAGCTGTGTGCGCTCGCGCATGTAATTTGCCACATCTTCTTGATATTTTTCGAGGGCTTTGTCATGACACATTTTTTCTGCTAACGCTGCCTTTCCACCACCACTCAAATATTGTGCGAGATAGTTCCCGCCAGTGAAAGCTGCTGCATTGATTATCGCCCCGCTGATCATAATCGCAATGCTGGCCATTTTATAAACAAGATTATATCTTTAAACGTAATCAGGAATAATCTTCTCGTTTTCAGCCAGATGCTGCCAGCCATTACAGCGATGAACTTTACATAGTTCATGACATTGGAGCTGGGGTCAGCAGTGAGGTTTTCTTTTGCAATCTTTCTTACAATCCAGCTGATGCCAGCAGCTAAGCCAGTCAGAGTTGCGGCGTCCAAGATTGTTTTCATGAGCTTGTTGTTAGCGAGCGTGTTGTCAAACATGTTGATATATTTTTGAAATCATTTTTTCAATTCATGTTTTTCGTTTTCACTAATTTTTTCTTCGCAACATTCAAGCTGCGAATATAATTCTTCAATATCTTCATCATAATTCATTATGATTCGCACAACGGTTGCTAATACAATACTGGCAAATCCACTGGTAAATTCATTGTGATATATTGAAAGATTTTTTTTTCAATTCATAATCACGGCAAGACTCGCATAAGAACTTTCCGAATTTTAATTCTTCTCAATCATCAATGAAACATTCTTAGCAATTTTCACACATGACATTTATGACAGCTTTAAAGGTTTCTTCTTCTGGCGAAGTAGAAATGATGTGCCAGGCCATTTTGAAAGCCTTCAATGTCAAGTTTAACCAGACCAAACCTATTTCACTGACCGCAGCAGTTTTGATGAAGACATCAAGAGCGTTAAATTTCAGCGCCATTTATCATAAAAAAGAAAGTTCAATTAATTTTTTAATCCATCGGACGGATGCCTCCTTTTCTTTTTGGCACAACATCAACAGGTGATGGTGGGGGCGCAGGAGGTGTTGTATCAACATCTTGAGGCTCTTTTTTGGTTAACAGGCCTTTGATCTCTTTGCGTTTGTAGTTGATGCCCAACAATGAAACCAAAATGCTGATGACACTCAGCCATTGTGTTGTTCTTAGAATGTTTTTGGTGCTTTCAACTGTTGCTGGAGTGTCAGACGTTGGTGGGTCGGCCACAGGCGCATCTTTTTTCAGCTGATTGTTTGCAAGGATGATCTGAGCCTCAGCTAGAGCTTTTTTTTGCACATCGCGAGCCTGTTTTGTTTTCGCAACAATAGCTTTGCCAGCAGCCACACGTTTTGGGTTTTTCTGCTCTGTAGTTGGAGTTTTTGAAGTCACTTGTCGAGTCGTGTCAACAGGTTCTGAATCAGCCATGATGTACACCGTAAACGTCCATGTATAAGCTGCATCCGTAGATAAGCCGCACTCCCAATTTGGAAGCGCAGATTTTGGAAAAAAATAAAAACAATAAAGTTTTCAACGCCAGCAGAGTTGTATTTGCTATGAGCAAACAATGACAAACAATCAAGGTTTCGAAACACCGACGCAGAAGTTGCTGCCATCTTTCACATTTATCAAGTCTAAAGAAAGTGAAATTTCACTTGCTGTACCTTCTTTTCCGTTTGAATTTATGACATCTTCAACTTAAAATGCTCTTTTTAGCCAATTTTTCAATATTATCAATCACTTCGAAACACGCCATAAACTTTACCATTGCAACAAAACGAACGAGTGCTTAGTAGCCAAGCTTTCGATATGCGGAGGAGTCTGAGACAGGGCCTGGGTCGAGCAAAAAAGCATCGCAGTTCAAACAAGGAGAAATCTACTTTTGACTTGGCTGTTCGGGGATATCACGTCTATAAAGTTGTTTGAAAACCTGCAATAGGCGAAAAACTTCAGGCAGATCAGGAGCTTGACAACAAAGTCGACAAATTTGCCGGGAAAGTGGTCAAAAACAACAAAATAGTCGGCCATTTCCCTCGTGAGTACTCGCGAATTTTGTGGTATTTTAATGCACGTGGCGGAAAGATATGCGTGGAATTGACTGGCCATAAATGTCACTGAAAACAGCTGTGTAGAGGAATGGAGATTCCTTGTAGGTTGGTGTTTAGTTGTTCGAGTAAAGTGAAAATTAATCGCTTGAAAGAACTTGTGGAGAGCAAGATTCGCCGATAAACACTCAAAGACACAAACGGCTCCTTTAGGAACCACCAATCATGAAAAGTCAACGAACAACAGCAACAAACCCTATGTTTATTTCTTGACAACTTAAGAAGTTTTATGAATATTACTTAGGTTTTTGCGATCTCCAAACACAGATGTATCCATGGATAAGCCGCACCCTTGATTTTGGGCTTCAATTTAGCGAAAAAAAGTGCGGCTTATACATGGACGTTTACGGTATTTACTGACAAAATTATATTTCATTGAGGAATTAGCCATTAATGTTCAGCAATTATTCAGAAGTTACTGGGGATTGCTAAGCATTTTGTACTTCATCAACTCCAGTAAGCAGATAGCCGTCTGAATCACTAGGAGGGTGGTGGTGTGTCTCTTTATCGCTGCTGAAATCGACATGTTTTGCAGTGATCAAAAATGCGTTGCCAAGTGCGAGCAGACGGCCACATCTCAGCACGATACCACCAGACAGATCAGAAAGCTCCTTTGTGATTACATAATCGTTTTTCAGCTCATTCTGCAGAGCGTTGGATCTTTTATTTTGACTGCGATGCTGAGTGCTTTTACGGAAAAAGACAGGATGCTTTCAATCAAGGTTTGAGTTGTCTATGCGCCAGCGTAAGTCTCGTACCTTTTGCTGTAATTCATGATGTCTTTATCTTCTAAACACTTCACTTGATCGTGTGTCAGATTCACGCCGATAGCTTCTTTGCATTTGCCTGTGGAAACCACGACCGCAAGCTGCTCATGGAGAGATGGGCTGATAATCGCCAGCAAAACGCTTGACTCCAAGATAAAGAAACATCAAGAGATCGTCACCCTTGCCATTGCAAAACGAGATACTGTTGATCGACTGCTTTCCAAAGCTCTTTCAGACAATCAAATATCTGACAGCGAGTTTCAGATGATTATAACTGAATATTCGCAGTACAACGTGCTAAAAGATGTTGTTAGGGCTAAACTGACACATCAGCCATCCAGACCGGATGTAGAGAAGATCAAAAAAGACCTTCGCAGCGAGATAGAGGCAGATTATCGAAAAAAATAAATGCTATCACCGCCGGTTTGAATTAACATTGCAAAAATTTGATTCCGGATTTCAGTTTTGCTTGACAAAAAGGCACGAGTGACGTTGCGTGACGTGTCACAAAAAGTAGCAAAACCCTGGTCGGGGGTGCCTGGTGGCTTTTTTGTTTGCCTAGCCCTCGGACTAGGACTTTCGCGCCGCTGACAAGGAGGCTGTCACTTCCCATTTAACCTCTCGAAATGAGGTTTGAGATCCCAAGGGATCTCTAGGCACCCCCAGTCATCTGCTGGGCCGGGGCGGGCTCACCCGGGGGCTGTCACCGCAGACAGTCTCACCCCACTACCCCTAACGAGCGCATGCACTTGCAGTTTCAGGAATCAGGGGTGGCCAAACCCTACATCCAAAGCCAACACAAATGACTCGCTATATCTATTATAGCATCTGCGGGGTATTTATTTTGCACCAGCCAAGGGGTTGTTAGACTTGTGGTTCTTCTTGTCATTTTCACGTGGTGAGTAAAATGAGCTGCGTGAAAATGTGTCAGAAAAATTGTCACAGAACCCTCAACATATGTGTGTCGGTGTAACTGTCTAGGTTAGATATTAGTGACGCTTCTGTCAGACCATATTTCAGAACCTCGTGCTTTTAGTAGTCGTCTGTGTGCGTGGGCTGTGTTCTGCGTTTGCAAAGTTTATTGCGTTTATTGCGAAGATTTAATTTTGGATTCTGCGTTAATAACTACTCAGGCGTACAGAGAGGACAATCGCTAAGCACGTTTTACCTTTCCTAGTTTCATATCGTTGGTTTTATTTGCAGCTTAGTTATTTTACTGTTTCCTGCGGCCGTGTTGTCATCGTATCCGATTATTGTTTGACTTTGTCCTTTTGTGTCACCTAGACTAGATATTTTGCTTGTATTTTAGTTTGACCGTTTTGAGCATTGGTGTATTATTAAAGATAAATCATTGGAAATAAACACGAAGTCCAGTGCTCTTGATCAGTACTTCGACGTCCTTTATCTAATTCTGAACTTGCGGTAATCGCGCCTGGAGTCAGTTACAGTCAAAACGATTACTCTGAACGGTGTTACTTTGTGTGACGAAATTGTGAGCCCTGAATTTGATGCATTTCAAGTTTAAGACTTTCTTGAAATGAAATTGATGTTTGACGTCGTACACAGCAAAATTTATGGCTAATTCATCGAAAGACGAAGTGGTCAATGCGATCGATCCTTTGTTTACTGTTCAATCTTTGCCTCCTGCTGATCGGCATGAAGAATTATTTCACATGGAAAATAAAGGCGCAATGGGAACTAGAGTTAGAGTTCAAACGGAAAAGGAAAAGGAATATAGCATTCTCCGGCTAACGCACGCCTTCATTTCAGCGAAACGATCATGGCAACGGCAATTATACCATTTACAATGTCAAGTTATTACGCAACAGGACATTCCTGCATTGCAACCTGATTGCCAAGTCCTTGAGGAGCAAATGCAAGAATTGTTTAAGGCTCAGGAAGTATTAGAAGAGGTAGCTGAGTCCGAGGACAAAATAGGAAAACTTGATCAGAACCTAGAGGAATTAGCGAGTGAAAATAATGCCATTCTATGGCAGGTCGGAGATAGAATAAGGATTTGGAGGCAGTGCTTGTGGAACGTAATTTGACACGCTCAACTTCGACGCATAAATCAAACAATTCTAAAAGAAGCAATTCTTCCCATACAGTATTGTGAAAAAGTAATGCAAACGAACTTCGACGAAATTCCTGGCTTTTCGTGGCTTTTCGAAGACATTTCGCTTGAAACGATATTTCAACGAAATTTCCCTGCATTTTCGTGACACCTATTGTTTTGATCCGCGTGATTTTTCGAATGATAATTTGCTTTGCGCGATGATTCATCGTGAATTTTCGAGCGATAATTCGCTGCTCTCGAAAAGTCGCTGTGATTTTTCGAACGATAATTCGCTCCTCCCGAAAATTCGATGTATTGTTTATCAATAGGCCGAGAGCATTTTCTAAACACAGTTCGCTGACTGAAATATATAAATGACCTTTCCAATTAATGGGGACGAAAGAAGCCATTAATCTGCCGAAATAGCATCACAGCTCGACGAAATGTTAGCTATGAAACTCACCTGCTTATTTCACAAGAAACGCTAAATTGTTGACTTGATCCAAATCACTAAATCACCGAAGATCCGATAAACAAATGCACTTGTAGTTAGTCACTGTCATACACATGCCAAAACGCCATTTTGACCTCATATGGAACCACGCGATGTTTCTCCCGTCAGACCCCCGTCTCCCAGCGGGCTTGCATTGTTTGTTGCCATAGCGACCGGTTGACTTTGTTACTAATACAGAACTCATTCGCTCGTTCGCCTTACATTTAAGCACCTTGGTTTGTCATCATGCCTAAAGTTTCCAATTATACGAGAACTCGAATAGAGCTCCTTCACAAGCAAGGTCTCCACCCAGCTGGAATATTCAGGTCATTGAAGAACGAAGGTTTACTAGTAAGCCTCGCTAGCGTCTCAAGAATCGTCAAGAAACTAAAAACTACTGGCTCCGTGGCGAATCTACCGCGCTCGGGAAGACCAACAAAGTTGTCTGTAGATGCAAAAGCACTTATAGATCAACAGATGCGAGAAAATGATGAGACTACAAGCCAGCAAATTCAGAAGAAGCTGGGAAAGGACATGGAATGTGCCGTGAGTTCGTCCACACATCTCGAGATCTCCGCCAACAGCAAACTGCTGGACTCTGCAGCGACCCGCTGACTGTCAGCTCATCCGAGAAACGGATTGTTGTGGCCAGTCATGCCACGTCTGTTTATCCCTGTACGTTTGAAATCCTAAATTTATAAAATCTGCGAGTCTTCTCGGAACAGAACAATAGTCTGCAGACAAATTATCCGAGCATATTTTCGCCCCACATGGAGGCTATTGTGTTCCTTATTTTTCCTTCGAATCTTTTTCACAACGTTGTGTGCAGTTTTTGAAAAGTGGGGGAATAACACACATAATAAAAACGAGCCTTCATTTAGCGCGAAATATTGCTAGGATGTTTGTCCAGGGACATTAATCTGGTTCCGAGAATGCCAAACCGTTTTTACCAAGAGCTCGAACTGTGACCCCTCAGTCTCGTGGTGGTTTGTTCGAAAGGGGATAACGCTTAACCACCTGGAATAAATCACTATCTGCTTTGTCCGGTGAATAGGGTTATCTAGCCTTAGAGACTACTTGGGTCAGAGACCCGTTTCTTCGCGAAGGATCCCAAAAAGCCGGCTTCCCGGAAAGAACGTCGTCAATGTTCTGAAACCGTCTATGTTTATCAGCACCGGGGGTTTTTCACATATTCCTAATATGCAGCATGAGGGTTGCTCTTGCACAAAACAAAAGAAAGTTTTAGGCATACGCACACACGTAATACACCTCTTGGTTTTTAGGTACAGATTATCTAAACATGGCCCGAAAAGATTTTGGGGCGTTAGAGTAACTTTTAGCACACAACCGCGGAGGGGAATAGGGATGGCAATAAACAACAGCTAATGGGATTCACGAGCATTGCACTGTGTGTTCCGATTGAAAGACCCTCGTGAATTTGTTTGCGTCTGTTTACCTCATAGTTACACTCATGGTTTAGTTAAGCAGCTAACAGCTCAGGAACAGCTTGGACGGAAATTGTTTTGTTTTTGTGTGTGGAAATGCTTTCACTGTCTCCATAATGCGGTCAAGTGCATTCTACATGTCATCCTCTGCGTATGAAACTTGAGCTTTGTGAGCTGAACTCGACGCAAGTGTAAGCCGCTGAAAACTTGCCTCAAATTTTAGGTTGAGTAAGATTTAGTCATCACGTGTATAAAATGTTATCACCTTACAATCTGTATACACATACGTATGACTACAAACCGGCCACATATTTAAAAACAGCTTATCGGCGCGTCGTATTTAGCCAAGTTACACAACGGTTTGTTCATATCAGTCCCCTACAAGAATATTGCGCGAACGCTGTCACCCCCCCCACTAACTGCTGCCGGTCAATGCGTTGGGTCAAATATATCGTTTACTGCCTTGACGAATTATCGTTTGTGCTGCGCACAGAATTGTTCTTTAGCTGAAGGCGAAACGTCGAAGAATAAAATCGCCCTTTGGTTAAAGGAAATTATCACGTTGATATGCCGTGAAATTTCAGCGTCGACCTCTCCGAGCGAACTTTCATCGTAAAGTCACGGAAACAAAGAACGCGAAATTCGCGCATGTTCGCTTGCATTACTTTTGCACAATACTGTAAATCGGTTTATGCAAGACGATATGCTACCATGTTTTACAATCCCATAGCAAATGAGTGTGGACCAAAAATCCCGGTCCTATTTGTAACTCTTTTGGTCTATTATTGCACGCGCAGCCTACCGCACGTGCATATGCGCTCTAGTATCGTATATATGTCATGTATATTTTTCCTCTCCTTGTGTGTGTAATTAATGGGCCGAAATAAAGTATTGTTGTGTGTCCCTTACTTTAATGGAAATAAGTAACTCCCTTTTTTAAAGAGATATAGCAATTTTCTAAATTTATAAACACAAAAATGACACATATTGCAACATCACTTCCAACACATGAGGTATGAAATATGATAGAATTCTTTTTTGAGCTAACTTTTTCGGCCATTAAAGTTTGTATGAGGTCAGACACTGGTTGCAGAGAAAGTGCAAATATCGATCTTCTCAAACCTATGGATCTCTGTGTGCATCTTGATTGCAAATTTATTGCCAGAATCAAAACTATCAGATGGGGAGCTTTTGCTTTTTGTGCTTCTGCCGGCGTAGTCAGGAAAGCTACTGGCTGTTGTGAAATAGAATCGTGTTATGTGGATTCTGGTTGTGGGCTCCCACTAGGTTTTTTAAAGTTTTTAAAAGTCTATATTGGGGGGGGGTCAGTTATACGCATTATCTTCATGAAATAAAGCCTAGAGAAGAGAAAGATGAAAACATATCTTATTACTTGCCTTATTATAGACTAACATATTCAATCACAATCTGGTGTAGTAGATTGTTAAGGCCTGGCTTAGTTTGGCTAACACTGTTCGTGTGGTATACGCTTTGAGGTCAGGTAGTGTATATCCAAGAAATATACTGTGACAAGTGGGATTATTCCAGCAGTTATACCATGAGAAAGGTTAGCTTGACACAGCTATTTTAGTAGCTACATTATGCTATAGGAATACACTGTGGCAGAGGGGAAGGTTGGTCGTGTAGGATGCAGTTAAATTGCACTGGATCGCTGAGCAGGTTGAGTGGAATACCTGACAATAATACAGACAACAGATTTCCCTCGCATTTTGATACGCGTATATTTATACGCACATACGCATATACTTATACGCACATACGCGTATACTTATACGCACATATGCGAATACTTATACGCACATACGCGTATATTTATGCGCACATACGCGTTTTTTGGTTAACGTATATCTGAGCGGTACTGTAAGCACTGTGGCATTGTCAGTTGTATTTTTGAATGGTGGGCGCCATCCAAAAAGTACAGAAGGCAGTAAGGTTTGGGTAAAAAACATGTCGCAAAGCAGCTGGGCAAGACGCACACTGTGCATCATTTATACATTTGTTGATGATTTTTCCTACTCTTAATAAACAATTATTGGATGAGGTTGAGCATGATATCATGAATTATCAAAACCGAGGTCTGTGTTGTCTGCCGAAGCCGAAGGCTGAGGCAGATAACACAGAGACGAGGTTTTGATAATCATGATATCATGCAAAAACTGAATTCAATAATTGTTTTATTATACATTTTTCACATAATTCATCCTCAGAAACAGAAGAGAAGCGTTCAGCATTTTGTTTCTGAAGAGAACACTCCAAGGGCTTAGTAACCAGGCAGACGTTAAACTTTACATGATAAATGCAATATCTGCAGCAGATATTGCATTTATCATGTCAAGTTCACAAGCTATTGTGAATTGATTGAATGCTCTCGACCAATCAGATTTTTCATAGTGAGTCTGATGTATAATAATCATTGTTGTTTGGGAGGTATAACAATCTCTGATATTCTCCAGTTTTAGCTGGGGAATATTGGGTCATGTGACGTGTTAAGACCAATCGTGTGCAGGTGAAATATTTGATGGATTATAATTGTATTTATACCATGCCATAGAAAAAACAGCCAATCAAAATGCAGGAAATATGTTGTACTGTATATTTGTCAGTATTCCACCCAACCTTCCCAGCGATCACTGCAATTTTAACCTGCCATCCACACCCAACCCTCCCCTCTGGCTACTTGTATTTTTCTATTGTATGGTATAAAATAGCTGTGTAACCCTTTCTCAGGTATAACGGTGGGAATATCCCACTTTGTCACTGGTATTTTCCTCGGTATTCCTAACCTCACCTAAAGTAAGTACACTCGAAAGTGGTTGCATAACTAGCAGGCCTTCTATAATGTCTACCACCATATTGTATTTGTATTTTGTCTCTAATAACGGCCAATAAGAAATATGTTTTCATCCTTTCTCTCCTTGGTGCTTTTTTCATGAAGTCATGCTATAATACATATGCCTTTTTAAAAACTTTAAAACCCAGTGGAGCCCAAAACAGGAAATTACCCATTATAACAGCAGTAGCTTCCCTGACTACACTGCAGAACCCCAGTCCCAGCATGTTTTGTCTGGGCAATTACTATTCACACAGAAAATCAAGGCTTTGAAATATTGTGATATTTGGTACTTTCTTGGTTTGGCTCAATAAACCCAGCCCGCCCACCATGGCTGAGAAAAGTTATTTCAACGTTTTCTGTCTTATTTAAAAACTTCATGTTGGGAGCTGTGCCGTTGCATGCTGTCGTCATTTTTGTGTTTACCGAGACATTTAGAACAATTGTTATATCTCTTAAAAAACGGGAGTATACTTATTTCCATTTAAGTAAGGACAACAAGAAGACTTTATTTCACTCCCAGAATTATTACAAAGAGAAAAATATATATCTATCTATACAACGATGATAGGGGTGCTGGCTGCGGGGATGTGCCACAAATGAACCTAAAAGTTCAAAATGCCCAGGCAGCCAGAGTATGCACTTAACTGAAAAAGCTAGAGTCAGTAGATGTTAGGATTCAATGATGGGAAAATACTGTAGGACCGGGATTTTGTGTCCAACATACATTTGCTATGGATTGTAAACATGGTAGCATATCGTCTTGCATAAACCCCGATTTACAGTATTGTGCAAAACAGTAATGCAAGCGAAATGCGCGAATTTCGTTCTTTGTTTCCGTGACTTTTCGATGAAAGTTCGCTCGGAAGTTCGCGTGAAATTTCACGGCATATCAAGCGATAATTCCCTTTAACAAAGGGCGATTTTTCTTCGAAGTTTCGTTCAGCTAAAGAAAATTCGTGAGCACAAACGATAATT
Organism: Platygyra sinensis; assembly: GCA_019787425.1. Lineage (NCBI taxonomy): Eukaryota > Metazoa > Cnidaria > Anthozoa > Scleractinia > Merulinidae > Platygyra > Platygyra sinensis. Next base: position 17,546 of record JAHPZR010044445.1, read on the forward strand.
CGCAAGGCAGTAAACGATATTTCGCAACGCATTGAACGGCAGTTAGACAGCGTTCGCGCAATTTTCTTGTAGGGACTGATACGAACAAACCGTTGTGTAACTTTGTAAATACGCGCCGATAAGCTGTTTTTAAATATGTGCCGGTTTGTAGTCATCGATCACAGACTAAGGTGATAACATTTTATCTATGACTAAATCTTACTCACCTAAAATTTGAGCAAGGTTTTCAAGCGGCTTCACTTGCTCGAGTTCAGCTCAAGCTCAGTTTCATACGCAGAGAATTACATGTAGAATGCACTTGACCGCATTATGGAGACAGTGAACTCGTTCCACAAACAAAACAAAAACATTTCCAGTCCAGTGTTCCTGAGCTGCTTAACTAAACCATGAGTAACTATGAGTAAACAGACGCAAACAATTCACGAGGGTCTTTCAATCTGAACACACGTGCGTGCTCGTGAATCCCATTAGCTGTTGTTTATTTCCATCCCAGTCCCCTCGCGGTTGTTTGCTAAAGTTACCCTAAAGCCCCCAAATCTTTTCGGGCCATTTTTAGATAATCTGTACCTAAAAACCAAGAGGTGTATACGTGTATGCCTAAAACTTCTTGTGTGAAGAGAACCTCTGCTCATATTAAGAATATGTGAATAAAACGGTGCTGTAAACATAAGGTTTCAGACTTTGCGACGTCTTTCCGGGAGCGGCTTTTCAGGACCTTCGAGAAACGGGTCTCTGACCCAAGTAGTTCGAAGGCTGGATAACACTATTCACCGGACAAAGCAGATAGTGATTTATCCGGTGGTTAGCGTTATCCACCTTTCGAACAAACCAAGACTGAGGTCACAGTTCGAGCTCTTGGTAAACTGTTTGCTTCTCGGAACAGATAATGTCCGCGGACAAACATCCTAACATATTTTCGCGCTAAATGAAGGCTGTTTTTTATGTATTCCCCAATTTTCAAAACTGCACACGTTGTGAAAAAGATTCGAAGGAAAATAAGCACAATAGCCTCCATGTGGGGCAAAAATATGCTCGGATAATTGTCCGCAGACATTGTCTGTTCCGAGAAGCTCGCAGATTTTATAATTTAGGATTCTAACTTACAGGGATAAACAGACATGGATGACTGGCAACAACAATCCGTTTCTCGGATGAGCTGACAGTAAGCGGTGTCGCTGCAGAGTCCAGCCTTGCTGTTGGCGAGATCTTCGTATGGTGGACGAACTCACGGCAATTCCATGGCCTTTCCAGCTTCTTCTGAATTTGCTGGCTTGTAGTCTCATCATTTTCTCGCATCTGTTGATCTATAAGTGCTTTTGCATCTACAGACAACTTTGTTGGTCTTCCCGAGCGCGGTAGATTCGCCACGGAGCCAGTAGTTTTTAGTTTCTTGACGATTCTTGAGACGCTAGCGAGGCTTACTAGTAAACCTTCGTTCTTCAATGACCTGAATATTCCAGCTGGGTGGAGACCTTGCTTGTGAAGGAGCTCTATTCGAGTTCTCGTATAATTGGAAACTTTAGGCATGATGACAAACCAAGGTGCTTAAATGTAAGGCGAACGAGCGAATGAGTTCTGTATTAGTAACAAAGTCAACCGGTCGCTATGGCAACAAACAATGCAAGCCCGCTGGGAGACGGGGGTCTGACGGGAGAAACATCGCGTGGTTCCATATGAGGTCAAAATGGCGTTTTGGCATGTGTATGACAGTGACTAACTACAAGTGCATTTGTTTATCGGATCTTCGGTGATTTAGTGATTTGGATCAAGTCAACAATTTAGCGTTTCTTGTGAAATAAGCAGGTGAGTTTCATAGCTAACATTTCGTCGAGCTGTGATGCTATTTCGGCAGATTAATGGCTTCTTTCGTCCCCATTAATTGGAAAGGTCATTTATATATTTCAGTCAGCGAACTGTGTTTAGAAAATGCTCTCGGCCTATTGATAAACAATACATCGAATTTTCGGGAGGAGCGAATTATCGTTCGAAAAATCACAGCGACTTTTCGAGAGCAGCGAATTATCGCTCGAAAATTCACGATGAATCATCGCGCAAAGCAAATTATCATTCGAAAAATCACGCGGATCAAAACAATAGGTGTCACGAAAATGCAGGGAAATTTCGTTGAAATATCGTTTCAAGCGAAATGTCTTCGAAAAGCCACGAAAAGCCAGGAATTTCGTCGAAGTTCGTTTGCATTACTTTTTCACAATACTGTATGGGAAGAATTGCTTCTTTTAGAATTGTTTGATTTATGCGTCGAAGTTGAGCGTGTCAAATTACGTTCCACAAGCACTGCCTCCAAATCCTTATTCTATCTCCGACCTGCCATAGAATGGCATTATTTTCACTCGCTAATTCCTCTAGGTTCTGATCAAGTTTTCCTATTTTGTCCTCGGACTCAGCTACCTCTTCTAATACTTCCTGAGCCTTAAACAATTCTTGCATTTGCTCCTCAAGGACTTGGCAATCAGGTTGCAATGCAGGAATGTCCTGTTGCGTAATAACTTGACATTGTAAATGGTATAATTGCCGTTGCCATGATCGTTTCGCTGAAATGAAGGCGTGCGTTAGCCGGAGAATGCTATATTCCTTTTCCTTTTCCGTTTGAACTCTAACTCTAGTTCCCATTGCGCCTTTATTTTCCATGTGAAATAATTCTTCATGCCGATCAGCAGGAGGCAAAGATTGAACAGTAAACAAAGGATCGATCGCATTGACCACTTCGTCTTTCGATGAATTAGCCATAAATTTTGCTGTGTACGACGTCAAACATCAATTTCATTTCAAGAAAGTCTTAAACTTGAAATGCATCAAATTCAGGGCTCACAATTTCGTCACACAAAGTAACACCGTTCAGAGTAATCGTTTTGACTGTAACTGACTCCAGGCGCGATTACCGCAAGTTCAGAATTAGATAAAGGACGTCGAAGTACTGATCAAGAGCACTGGACTTCGTGTTTATTTCCAATGATTTATCTTTAATAATACACCAATGCTCAAAACGGTCAAACTAAAATACAAGCAAAATATCTAGTCTAGGTGACACAAAAGGACAAAGTCAAACAATAATCGGATACGATGACAACACGGCCGCAGGAAACAGTAAAATAACTAAGCTGCAAATAAAACCAACGATATGAAACTAGGAAAGGTAAAACGTGCTTAGCGATTGTCCTCTCTGTACGCCTGAGTAGTTATTAACGCAGAATCCAAAATTAAATCTTCGCAATAAACGCAATAAACTTTGCAAACGCAGAACACAGCCCACGCACACAGACGACTACTAAAAGCACGAGGTTCTGAAATATGGTCTGACAGAAGCGTCACTAATATCTAACCTAGACAGTTACACCGACACACATATGTTGAGGGTTCTGTGACAATTTTTCTGACACATTTTCACGCAGCTCATTTTACTCACCACGTGAAAATGACAAGAAGAACCACAAGTCTAACAACCCCTTGGCTGGTGCAAAATAAATACCCCGCAGATGCTATAATAGATATAGCGAGTCATTTGTGTTGGCTTTGGATGTAGGGTTTGGCCACCCCTGATTCCTGAAACTGCAAGTGCATGCGCTCGTTAGGGGTAGTGGGGTGAGACTGTCTGCGGTGACAGCCCCCGGGTGAGCCCGCCCCGGCCCAGCAGATGACTGGGGGTGCCTAGAGATCCCTTGGGATCTCAAACCTCATTTCGAGAGGTTAAATGGGAAGTGACAGCCTCCTTGTCAGCGGCGCGAAAGTCCTAGTCCGAGGGCTAGGCAAACAAAAAAGCCACCAGGCACCCCCGACCAGGGTTTTGCTACTTTTTGTGACACGTCACGCAACGTCACTCGTGCCTTTTTGTCAAGCAAAACTGAAATCCGGAATCAAATTTTTGCAATGTTAATTCAAACCGGCGGTGATAGCATTTATTTTTTTCGATAATCTGCCTCTATCTCGCTGCGAAGGTCTTTTTTGATCTTCTCTACATCCGGTCTGGATGGCTGATGTGTCAGTTTAGCCCTAACAACATCTTTTAGCACGTTGTACTGCGAATATTCAGTTATAATCATCTGAAACTCGCTGTCAGATATTTGATTGTCTGAAAGAGCTTTGGAAAGCAGTCGATCAACAGTATCTCGTTTTGCAATGGCAAGGGTGACGATCTCTTGATGTTTCTTTATCTTGGAGTCAAGCGTTTTGCTGGCGATTATCAGCCCATCTCTCCATGAGCAGCTTGCGGTCGTGGTTTCCACAGGCAAATGCAAAGAAGCTATCGGCGTGAATCTGACACACGATCAAGTGAAGTGTTTAGAAGATAAAGACATCATGAATTACAGCAAAAGGTACGAGACTTACGCTGGCGCATAGACAACTCAAACCTTGATTGAAAGCATCCTGTCTTTTTCCGTAAAAGCACTCAGCATCGCAGTCAAAATAAAAGATCCAACGCTCTGCAGAATGAGCTGAAAAACGATTATGTAATCACAAAGGAGCTTTCTGATCTGTCTGGTGGTATCGTGCTGAGATGTGGCCGTCTGCTCGCACTTGGCAACGCATTTTTGATCACTGCAAAACATGTCGATTTCAGCAGCGATAAAGAGACACACCACCACCCTCCTAGTGATTCAGACGGCTATCTGCTTACTGGAGTTGATGAAGTACAAAATGCTTAGCAATCCCCAGTAACTTCTGAATAATTGCTGAACATTAATGGCTAATTCCTCAATGAAATATAATTTTGTCAGTAAATACCGTAAACGTCCATGTATAAGCCGCACTTTTTTTCGCTAAATTGAAGCCCAAAATCAAGGGTGCGGCTTATCCATGGATACATCTGTGTTTGGAGATCGCAAAAACCTAAGTAATATTCATAAAACTTCTTAAGTTGTCAAGAAATAAACATAGGGTTTGTTGCTGTTGTTCGTTGACTTTTCATGATTGGTGGTTCCTAAAGGAGCCGTTTGTGTCTTTGAGTGTTTATCGGCGAATCTTGCTCTCCACAAGTTCTTTCAAGCGATTAATTTTCACTTTACTCGAACAACTAAACACCAACCTACAAGGAATCTCCATTCCTCTACACAGCTGTTTTCAGTGACATTTATGGCCAGTCAATTCCACGCATATCTTTCCGCCACGTGCATTAAAATACCACAAAATTCGCGAGTACTCACGAGGGAAATGGCCGACTATTTTGTTGTTTTTGACCACTTTCCCGGCAAATTTGTCGACTTTGTTGTCAAGCTCCTGATCTGCCTGAAGTTTTTCGCCTATTGCAGGTTTTCAAACAACTTTATAGACGTGATATCCCCGAACAGCCAAGTCAAAAGTAGATTTCTCCTTGTTTGAACTGCGATGCTTTTTTGCTCGACCCAGGCCCTGTCTCAGACTCCTCCGCATATCGAAAGCTTGGCTACTAAGCACTCGTTCGTTTTGTTGCAATGGTAAAGTTTATGGCGTGTTTCGAAGTGATTGATAATATTGAAAAATTGGCTAAAAAGAGCATTTTAAGTTGAAGATGTCATAAATTCAAACGGAAAAGAAGGTACAGCAAGTGAAATTTCACTTTCTTTAGACTTGATAAATGTGAAAGATGGCAGCAACTTCTGCGTCGGTGTTTCGAAACCTTGATTGTTTGTCATTGTTTGCTCATAGCAAATACAACTCTGCTGGCGTTGAAAACTTTATTGTTTTTATTTTTTTCCAAAATCTGCGCTTCCAAATTGGGAGTGCGGCTTATCTACGGATGCAGCTTATACATGGACGTTTACGGTGTACATCATGGCTGATTCAGAACCTGTTGACACGACTCGACAAGTGACTTCAAAAACTCCAACTACAGAGCAGAAAAACCCAAAACGTGTGGCTGCTGGCAAAGCTATTGTTGCGAAAACAAAACAGGCTCGCGATGTGCAAAAAAAAGCTCTAGCTGAGGCTCAGATCATCCTTGCAAACAATCAGCTGAAAAAAGATGCGCCTGTGGCCGACCCACCAACGTCTGACACTCCAGCAACAGTTGAAAGCACCAAAAACATTCTAAGAACAACACAATGGCTGAGTGTCATCAGCATTTTGGTTTCATTGTTGGGCATCAACTACAAACGCAAAGAGATCAAAGGCCTGTTAACCAAAAAAGAGCCTCAAGATGTTGATACAACACCTCCTGCGCCCCCACCATCACCTGTTGATGTTGTGCCAAAAAGAAAAGGAGGCATCCGTCCGATGGATTAAAAAATTAATTGAACTTTCTTTTTTATGATAAATGGCGCTGAAATTTAACGCTCTTGATGTCTTCATCAAAACTGCTGCGGTCAGTGAAATAGGTTTGGTCTGGTTAAACTTGACATTGAAGGCTTTCAAAATGGCCTGGCACATCATTTCTACTTCGCCAGAAGAAGAAACCTTTAAAGCTGTCATAAATGTCATGTGTGAAAATTGCTAAGAATGTTTCATTGATGATTGAGAAGAATTAAAATTCGGAAAGTTCTTATGCGAGTCTTGCCGTGATTATGAATTGAAAAAAAAATCTTTCAATATATCACAATGAATTTACCAGTGGATTTGCCAGTATTGTATTAGCAACCGTTGTGCGAATCATAATGAATTATGATGAAGATATTGAAGAATTATATTCGCAGCTTGAATGTTGCGAAGAAAAAATTAGTGAAAACGAAAAACATGAATTGAAAAAATGATTTCAAAAATATATCAACATGTTTGACAACACGCTCGCTAACAACAAGCTCATGAAAACAATCTTGGACGCCGCAACTCTGACTGGCTTAGCTGCTGGCATCAGCTGGATTGTAAGAAAGATTGCAAAAGAAAACCTCACTGCTGACCCCAGCTCCAATGTCATGAACTATGTAAAGTTCATCGCTGTAATGGCTGGCAGCATCTGGCTGAAAACGAGAAGATTATTCCTGATTACGTTTAAAGATATAATCTTGTTTATAAAATGGCCAGCATTGCGATTATGATCAGCGGGGCGATAATCAATGCAGCAGCTTTCACTGGCGGGAACTATCTCGCACAATATTTGAGTGGTGGTGGAAAGGCAGCGTTAGCAGAAAAAATGTGTCATGACAAAGCCCTCGAAAAATATCAAGAAGATGTGGCAAATTACATGCGCGAGCGCACACAGCTCCTTGACTGGATTGAAACTAAAAGAGAAATTAAAGATCAGGCGAAGCAGAAGTTCACGAACACTGATTACGCGTTCAAGCTCTACAACCAGTCACACCCCGATTACAAATTGACGACGCCTAAAAAGCCGAATTTCTTGGACTATTATCAGCCAAGCGAGCAGCCAAAAAAAGCGAGCTTCTTTTTGTTGGTGGTAGCACAGTCGCGCTTGGATACGCGGTTTTTCGTTTCCTTTAAACTTTTTTTGGCATATAAATAAATGGGTGCCAAGCTTGCCAAAATCTACTACAGCTCCCAGGGCTTCTGGAAAGGCAATGCTTTCTGCAATCAAAAAATTAGCAGTTGCCGCAAAAGTTTCTGAAGAGGCCGCTAAACGTTGGCTTATCAGGCAAGCTCTCTAGCAGATCTATCTTCCTGCACTGCGACATGTTCCTCGCCCAAAATTTGATGTGGCGACACCTAACTCGGTCCACCAGGTGGACCTTCTTTTTCTGCCCCATGACAAACGTGGAAGAAAGATTTACAAATACGCACTGACTGAATGTCGACGTCACTAGCCGTTACAAAGAAGCAGAGCCTCTGACCTCGAAAGACTCTGCTGAGGTTGCAAAAGCTTTCCAGTCAATTTACCGACGCAGTCCTTTGACTTGGCCTCAGATGTTGCAGGTTGATCCTGGCCGTGAATTCATGGGTAGCGTGACTAAAGAAATGGAAAACCACAAAACATACATTTGCCGTGGGCGCACTGAAATTCACAGAGACCAGGCAATTGTTGAGCGTTTCAACCGCATGCTTGCCGAGCACCTGTTTGGCCATCAATATGCTGTGGAAATGCTTTTGCCTGAGGGCAAGCGGTCTACTGAATTGGTCAAAAGGCTCCCCCATGTTGTCAATGCTCTAAACAATAAGGTGACAAGTCTCATCGGCGAAAAGCCTGCAGTTGCAATCAAAGAGAAAGCAGTAGCTTCAAAACCGTCAACAAAGTATTCGAGGCCTGTTGGATTGAAAGAACAAAAAATGCCAATGTTAGATATTTGTATCAGCCTGGTGAACTTGAAGGCGGAACCAAAAGAGCCACTGATCCCATCTGGTCTTTAAAAGTCTACCAGATTAAAAGAAATGTGACTAAACCTAATGAGCCGGTTGTCTATTATTTGTCTGACGGGCCCAAGCACGGCGTTGTTTGTGAAGAGCTGTTGGTTGTGCCACATAATACACAGCTTCCACCCACTTGATTGCCCTGTGCCCATATGCTAACGTGCGCACGCCGTCATCTGCTATCCATCGCTTCGTATCAAATGGAGAGATCGAGATCTTGTTCATACACATTCCGTACATCTCGTGGCCCAGACTCCTCAAGATTTTCATTTTGTGCATATATTATTTCCCCTTGATTAGGGCTTCTTTGTAATGCTCATGCGTTATCTCTTTTTCGATCACATTTTTTTTTTACCCCCTTCGCTTTCCTTATATATTTTTTGCCCCCTTTCACTACTGAGTACATCTTTGGCCTCGCCGCCACTACTTCCTCTATCGCTAAACCTCCACACTCGTTTTTCATTTTGCCTAATACTTTTTTGTTTATGGGGCTGAATAGCGGGCTGTCTTTCGGGTAGTTGCAGGTGTCGTACAGGCTCCAATCTTCTCTCATGTGACTGTAGACGTCGTCCATCTGGATGTCTAAGATCAGGTTGTCCGTGTCTGTGTATATTAGCTCGCACTTTGGCCCGTATCTAGCTTTCAGGTGGTTGTAGTAAAAGTCGTACATCAAGATCTTGCTGTTCTCTAGAATCGTCATGCCTGTGTACATGGGTTTGTTCAGCACCAGTCTAGTTTTATGCATGTGAATGCCAGCCCTGTCGTTTCCAAATATCGTGTAACCACCATAAGACGGGCTTGCCACCAGCTTTCAGATCTTTTCTTCTTCCCAGATCCTTACA
>JAHPZR010044446.1:0-7500 GCA_019787425.1 Platygyra sinensis
TAAGGTATTAGTCACTGAATTTTGCGTGTTTTTGACCAGACGTGGGACCACAACGGATTTTTGATTTTTTAGCGGGTTTAAAAATATATTTCAAGAAAAAAATCACACCACGTTTCTAGGCTTACCATAGGCTATCTCTGGGAAGAATATGAAAAATTTTGATTTTTCATCATGTGCCACATATTTTTGATATGGCTCGGTCCTAGTGGACATTCCCTCTTAAGCTCGCCATCCAGAGGAGGAATGAACGTCTTCCCATAATGCTTTGCGACTGAAAGTAATATATCAAAAATTTTCGTGACGTCATCATTCAGCAACGAGACTTTCGTGGCATCAACATCATGGCGTCCTTCGTGTGGGGGAATGGTTAGCTCTTTTATAGGGCACAATTCCTGTATTTAGCAGCGTATATGTCGATGAAAGGTCCATGCACAAATGCTTTGTGTAATTTGACGTCATCATTCAGCAACGAGACTTTCGTGGCATCAACATCATGGCGTCCTTCGTGTGGGGGAATGGTTAGCTCTTTTATAGGGCACAATTCCTGTATTTAGCAGCGTATATGTCGATGAAAGGTCCATGCACAAATGCTTTGTGTAATTTGCCTTTATTAATACGTCCACTGCGTTTCGAAGGAAGACTCTTGCTCCAGGATTATTGGCTTCGTTTGTCGCCAAAAGCATGCACGTTGGTTTTGTGGAGAAAATAGCTGAAACAAGGGTTTCGCGACGCTGGTTCCTCGTGTCTGCGTACACGTACGTAGTGCAGAAGATTTGAGTGGCATCGTAAATAGTTCAGTTTTATTTCATGTCTTCAAGCACGAGCTGCGAACCGGCAGGTAAAGACTTATCATATTGGCGAGTTGAACACGAACAAGAAAACATTTCTATATTTAACTACGCATTTAAATTCGAGTTATTTTCCGGCGATAGTCGCTCGTTCGTCAGTAGTTATTGATGGGAAGAAAGATTCCAAAGTTGAAACGGGCGCCTTTAACAAGGAAAAGGGGAAACAGTTTCATCTATTTTAAATAAATGTCCTTGTCTGAAAGTTTAGGGTAATATTGTGTTCATTGTGTGACTGTTATCTTGGGTTAAAATGTAACTAACGATGGTGTGCAAATACCATAAGTATGTGCAAAAGGTTCATAAAAGATGCACGTTTGTGGTTTGAGTAGAACTAAAAGAAAAGAGACACTTAGAGACACTGAATGTTTGTTGGTTTGGAAGATGACACAAGAAAGATGGACTGTTAGGATTTATAATATGTTTGATGTTTAATCAAGACTCCTGGGGATACTCCCAGTTAAATGTGATGGAGGTGTGTGGCCTGCTTGACAAAACCTGTGCCCTATTCATGACCAAAATCTGTGATTTTCCCTATACCCTATTTATGACCAGATCAAAAATTCGATACACTATTTATGACTTTTGCAGCTGACACAGTTGCCCTAAACATAGTTTCTGAAGGGCTTGTGTTTATGATCTTATTATTGATAATAATGAAATTGTGGCTAGTTCTTCTAAAAACATATCCGATTCAAGACTAGAGTACCAAAAAGAGAACACATTGACCAAAGTGGCCAACTCAATACCCTATTTGTGACCAAAACATCTGAAAAACCATACCCTTTGAAGCTGCTCAGAGCCCATATAAAGGGAATACCCCTTGGGTCAAGATGTAAGAGAGTTATGGTCTTCAATAAATTAAAGCTGCTTGAACTTTTTGTAATTGTGAAACTGTGTGGACCACTTTAGTGATATCCAACCAACTCCACTCCACCACTGACTACGATAAAGACTTTCTAGCAGATCTCAGTTCATGGAGTTTATAAATTATTAAGCAATAATGAACAGGCTCCCCAACTGAGTATGAGGAAAAAATAGGTGGGCAGATATCAGGCTGGCTCTGTTCTCTTTACTTCAAATAGAGGGCCTATTTAACCCCACACTTTGACCCACACAGGATGATGTGTGAAAAGATTCTCAAAGAATAATAAATTATGTATTGCTATCCTTGTAACTTTTTTTCAGAAATATGACAAATTATAATAATAGTACTTTTCATGACAAGGGATTATGCTTTAAATAACATAAACAAATACACTAGAAAATTTACTGATCAAAAACAGTATATTATTTTGTAAAAGAGTCTCACTGCCCTAGAACCTACACAATTTAGATTAAATTCCTAAATTATATACACATGCAAATGCTCTCTAATTTTTAATCTCAACAATTTTTCATAACTTTGGCCTTATGAATCATGATAATAGAACTATATTGTGTGTAAAATGAAAACACAGGGAAAGCATTCCATTACACTTCATGAAGTTGTCAGTAATAAGTGACTTGATATATCGAAATTCAGGATCAACAGTCTGGTCAACAAATCATGATTTCCTTATGGAAGTCCAATTTTCTTTCTTTGGGGCTTTGATGGAGTTGACCCCGTAATGAGATCATGGAGTGTAACTGGGCTGGTTGGCACTCAAATTTGTGGAATCCATGTCCGCTGTTACACCTAGAAAATAAACCAATACTCATTTATACAGCATATCAAACATTAATTGCACTTCTATTCAGCTTAAAAAATTGTGAAAAGCAATAATAATTGGATATCCTTTCGGCTTTCCTTTTCATGTATCGCACGGTAGTATCTTGCACAGCATGTGACATGTGAAGTCTGTGCAATTCCCGATTTTGTCTCATTTTCGAAACCTCCAAAAAGTTAGAAATCCTGGGTCACTAAGGGTCACTTTGGTATTCATTTGCGTATGGACGTTTCTAGAACTAAAATATTTATCGTAGATTGGAATTACTCCAGCAGGATTGCAACTACAAATGAATTTATGCACCTAGTCAAAGCTGTGTTTACAAAAGGTTTGAAACACTCATATTAAAAGCATCATAAAATAGTTATGTTGACCGATCAATTCCCACAAACTGGTCTGCCGATAGAAGATAAAACAATAAAGATCTAATATCAAGTGTACTTACCTCGGATAAGCGCTTCGTCTCCAAGAAAATCGAACTCAAAAAACCCCGAAATTCGCTGCATGTTCTCAAAACAGGCGCCATCTTGTAAAATCGAACAACGCAAAGCAGTCTGGGAAGACCTTCATTCCTCCTCTGCTCGCCATCACAGGGTCCAAGCTTATGCGTTGCATGACAACAAATTGGGGACCCGCCGAAGGCTCTCAAGTTTCCCGGTTTTCGCTCACTGAATAGTTCTTGCATTCGCAGAATTATTACTTTCCGTATATTTTTCAGCTCTGAAGTAATAATTTTTCGTTTATATCAAAACAATTTCGGTCGCCCTGCGTCTCCATACAGAGCACTATGAAATTTGGGTGAAACACATTTTTGAGTAACGTGCGAAGACCTAAATCTTGGCGAGGTTGTTTATATCGCGAAAAGAAATATCATTTTTAATTATTGTCACTTTTTTTTATTTAAGCGCAGCGGTGTTGGGAAAGACTACCGGAAATCAAGTTACTGGCGTCATGTTAAATGTTGTAACGCCGGCTTGAAAGTTGTTACCAGACAAGAAACGAGCGACGTTTCAGTCCGGGACGATCTGTTAAACTTTTAACACGTGACACAGTCAACAGACTTACGCGTAAAGATTTAAATTTAAATTTTGTGATACTAGAACTATCAAAGGAGAAAGAAACCTATACATCGGGTTCCAGAAAGATAAGCTCGATCAGATAATGCAAGAAAAACGTGAGAATTTCTCTGAACAAACGTATAGTTTTCTCGAAGTAACGCTACAGTCCTACACCGTCTCCGAAGAAAAACGTAGGAGGGCAAATATGATACCCCTGACAAGAATCTATCTACTGTATTGCACACAGTTCTAATCATAGCCGGGCCCGGCGTCACAATTTAGAATGCAAGTTAGCAACACATTCGCAGTCAACGTCATATATTTTATTTTGTTCCTCAAAAGCAAATACTTGGAGATTTAAAAACATATCTTGCAATAGAAATGAGCCAAAACAATACACTAACACATGGTAAATTATAGAGGTGTCAAACTCAACGAAGCGACATGCAGATAACAGCGGAAATCATGACCTATGACCTCTTAAACTTGGCCAACGGCTCTATTTTCACCTTATGACATAATACGAAGTGCTCTACTTGAACAAGAGTGAAGCGACAAAAAGGTTGAGAGACCGAAAAGAAAACGGCAAATGTACAAATGCCACGAACCGTAGGAGTCGTGAGGCCTGTCAACCCCATTTTATAGACAAATATGATACCTGTGATAAGAATCTACCTACTGTACTTGCAAATTAACAGTTCTATAATCATAGCCGGGCCCGGCGTCACAATGGTCCACAATGTAGAATGCGAGTAAGCAACACGTCAGACACATCACAGTAGATGTCATATTTTGTCTCTAAAAAGCAAATACTTGGAGACTTGAAAACAAATCTTGCAACAGAAATAAGCCAAAAGAATGAGTTTGCCTTTTCGTCGAGGGTCGAGGGTCGAAAAATTTTTTACAATTATTTTTGAACGTCATCAAATCAAAATTTCGTGTTTACTCGAGTTTCCGGTGTCTGTTTTTTTTTTTTTTGTACATTAACACCTAGTATTTTTTAGCCTGTTCCAGGCTCTCGTTAGCCGGAACAGGCTAACATTTGCCATAGTCCCGGGTTATACTGTAGTTCCCTTAAACTGTTGACTCCACCCTCGGCCAAAAGGCAAACTCTAAATTAATGATTTCGATCTCTTCCTTTACTCCTCCGTACTTCGCTTTCATTTCGGAATTTCAAGAGGCTTTAAACCGATGGCGTAAATTTCTCGTTAGTACTTAATTGCTGTAGTTGTTTGCCAGCCTGTGAAGTCTGTGAATGCGGTATTTGACAAGTTGTGTTTCTTTTGTTGTCATCGTTGAGATTTCCAAGTTTTTGTTTCACAGGCGATGAAATAATCGCGCTGACCTATGTTTCACATAGGACAAACTAGTGGACGTGGGAAATATTTTTTAAATACAAATAAAAATAAAGATACAAACAGTGAAAGTTACCAAATTTAGAGTCTGATCATGAACGAGTGAAACGTTAGACAAGAAAACCATCGAGTCTCTGCTATCAATATTCAATATTTATTATCCAACTGTACTTTGTAGAGTACAAATAACGCCCAAAACGAGTACAAGTAAATATCACACGGTATTTGTTCTCTCGTCAAGATCCCGTTCCGCTTCCCATACTTCTGTCACGCATTCCTCGTAAATAAATTATCCACGAAATTCGCCGGCACGGACATAACAATTTAGCGTGTACAGACCTGCAAACTCTCACGGTTCTGCCGTGAGTATAATGATTTTTGTCGTTTCTCACGATCTCACGACAAGGCTCCCAATCTCACGGGATTTTGGGAAAAATCTTTCTGAAATGAAATACTTAAGTTATTGAATGAAAATGGAATATTTACGAGGAAAGCTAGTGCGCCATAAAGTGACAAACTAATAAAGAAAATCACTGTACACGCTACGTTTTTGTACCGAGCTGTGATCTTTGCTTGTTTTCAATAACTCATCGTTTTTCTCCGCGTCTGTTCCCCATTTTGAGTGGGGAGTAGGCCCTGGGAATGAGGTTGGTGTCTAGTTCAAAGGGGTTTGATTGGGAAAAAATAAAATCTCACTATTCTTTGTAGAATCTCCAGAATTTTTTTTTTCATGGGTCTCCAGATTTTCCTTTACGAGGGTTGGAAGCTCTGCGTGTAGGATAATAAATCTCTTTTTAGACGTTTTGTTGTGTTGCTATCACATTATTAGGTAGTAGAAGAGATAGAAATACAAGGGATAGAAATCTCTCAATTGAAAATACCGGATGTTTTCTCGAAATTAACTCTTTCTCACAGCTAAAACTTTAAAGAAAAAAGGCATATACATTGTACTCCATTAGTCTTAAAAGAAAGAACTGAGATCCTGCTTCAAAGTTCTCTTAAGAACAGTCAACAGTTTAATGGTATTGAACTTCCTGTCACGCTTCTTTCCTTTGGTTGAACAGAATTTTGAACGCTGGATTTCTAAATCATTAATTTAGAGTTTGCCTTTTGGCCGAGGGTCGAGTCAACAGTTTAAGGGAAACTACTGTATAACCCGGGAGTATAACAAATGTTAGCCTGTTCCAGCTAACGAGAGCCTGGAACAGGATAAAAAAAAAACACATGATACCACTACTTGTGTTAATGTAAAATATATCAGTAAACACGAAATTTTGATTAGACGCCGTCCAAAAATAATCCTGAAAATTTTTTCGACCCTCGACTAATTAACCTCGACCCTCGACCATTTACCCTCGACCCTCGACCCTCGACGAAAAGGCAAACTCCAAAACAATACGCTAACACATGGCAAATTATAGAGGTGTCAATCACAACGAAGCAACACGCAGATAACAGCGGAAATCATGCAGACCTATGACCTCTTAAAATTTGCCTTAGCAAGATCTTACGGCACTAGTTTTCTCCTAATAACACAATACGAAATGCCCTTCATAAACATGAGTGTAGCGACAAAGAAGTCGAAAGACCGAAAAATAAACGGCAAATGTACAAATGGCACGAACCGTAGGAGAAAATGTTGGGCTCAGTTTTATGTCAGTTTTAATTATGAGTTTATTATTTTCATTTTTATTTATATAGTTTTTTTTATATATTTTATTATTATTTATTTTATATTCCGCCGTCCGCCGTCCGCATCCGCCGTCCGCTTCCACACTTTACAGAGTCCCCGCCTGCGGCTCGTGTTTTCTACATTTCCCTCGTGTTCTCAAATGACCATCGTGTTTTATCACAGTGTAATACACGGCTTAGGCTTCTTTATTTGTTAATTAGAAAACAGTCCTTAGAATGCACGCCCGCTGATTGGTTGAAAATCGTGTCTGTATAACTCGATGGAGACACAGAACTAGCGCGCGCTGTTGACGTAGTGATGGCGCGAGCAAAGAGAATTTACATTTTGATATCCAAAGTTAACAAGTTGTTTTCCTTTTTCTCATCGTGGTGTTTTCTAAAAGAAATAGAAAACATGTACTTCGTGTTTCTATCGAGTTATACAAACACTCGTGAAAGTTTGGGAGAACTCGAAAAAGCTATTTCTTAAATAAATCATACAAAAATAGAAAAGTGTCTCTTACTATTCACTGCAAATACAAATATTTTGATTCTACTGTAAAGAGAGCTGAAGACAGAAGACAAAAGTTTAATTTTTGCCGCAGTTTGCTGTTTGCCGTAAACGTCAAGCTTAACCTCTCTATTGTAAGGTTTATTCCTTCACGGAATCGTCGCCGCTGTGGAGAAGTCAAAGCGGAATCGAAAGTAGAAAAGTTAAAAATTACCGGTGATGACGAAATCGCCGCCATCAACGCGTGGAGTGACAAGGTCGAAGAAGAAGCTGTCGACAAAGGCAAAATATTTAAGGGAGATGGATCTGGAACAGTCTACAAGAGGGTAGTTAGCCTTCGAAAAGGTATTC
>JAHPZR010044446.1:17500-24950 GCA_019787425.1 Platygyra sinensis
ATCGGAGTTAGTCCCATTAACTTCGTGATCGTAAGTTTCGGCAGTTTCGGCAGTTTCGCTGCCTTGCCTTGCTCTTGGCTTTCCACATGACTTGTGTTTTGATTTGGGCTTGGCGACGATTTACCTTCCAACTCCTGGTTGAATTTCAACTTTTGTTTCGAATACCTTTTCGAAGGCTAACTACCCTCTTGTAGACTGTTCCAGATCCATCTCCCTTAAATATTTTGCCTTTGTCGACAGCTTCTTCTTCGACCTTGTCACTCCACGCGTTGATGGCGGCGATTTCGTCATCACCGGTAATTTTTAACTTTTCTACTTTCGATTCCGCTTTGACTTCTCCACAGCGGCGACGATTCCGTGAAGGAATAAACCTTACAATAGAGAGGTTAAGCTTGACGTTTACGGCAAACAGCAAACTGCGGCAAAAATTAAACTTTTGTCTTCTGTCTTCAGCTCTCTTTACAGTAGAATCAAAATATTTGTATTTGCAGTGAATAGTAAGAGACACTTTTCTATTTTTGTATGATTTATTTAAGAAATAGCTTTTTCGAGTTCTCCCAAACTTTCACGAGTGTTTGTATAACTCGATAGAAACACGAAGTACATGTTTTCTATTTCTTTTAGAAAACACCACGATGAGAAAAAGGAAAACAACTTGTTAACTTTGGATATCAAAATGTAAATTCTCTTTGCTCGCGCCATCACTACGTCAACAGCGCGCGCTAGTTCTGTGTCTCCATCGAGTTATACAGACACGATTTTCAACCAATCAGCGGGCGTGCATTCTAAGGACTGTTTTCTAATTAACAAATAAAGAAGCCTAAGCCGTGTATTACACTGTGATAAAACACGATGGTCATTTGAGAACACGAGGGAAATGTAGAAAACACGAGCCGCAGGCGGGGACTCTGTAAAGTGTGGAAGCGGACGGCGGATGCGGACGGCGGACGGCGGAATATAAAATAAATAATAATAAAATATATAAAAAAAACTATATAAATAAAAATGAAAATAATAAACTCATAATTAAAACTGACATAAAACTGAGCCCAACATTTTCTCCTACGGTTCGTGCCATTTGTACATTTGCCGTTTATTTTTCGGTCTTTCGACTTCTTTGTCGCTACACTCATGTTTATGAAGGGCATTTCGTATTGTGTTATTAGGAGAAAACTAGTGCCGTAAGATCTTGCTAAGGCAAATTTTAAGAGGTCATAGGTCTGCATGATTTCCGCTGTTATCTGCGTGTTGCTTCGTTGTGATTGACACCTCTATAATTTGCCATGTGTTAGCGTATTGTTTTGGAGTTTGCCTTTTCGTCGAGGGTCGAGGGTCGAGGGTAAATGGTCGAGGGTCGAGGTTAATTAGTCGAGGGTCGAAAAAATTTTCAGGATTATTTTTGGACGGCGTCTAATCAAAATTTCGTGTTTACTGATATATTTTACATTAACACAAGTAGTGGTATCATGTGTTTTTTTTTTATCCTGTTCCAGGCTCTCGTTAGCTGGAACAGGCTAACATTTGTTATACTCCCGGGTTATACAGTAGTTTCCCTTAAACTGTTGACTCGACCCTCGGCCAAAAGGCAAACTCTAAATTAATGATTTAGAAATCCAGCGTTCAAAATTCTGTTCAACCAAAGGAAAGAAGCGTGACAGGAAGTTCAATACCATTAAACTGTTGACTGTTCTTAAGAGAACTTTGAAGCAGGATCTCAGTTCTTTCTTTTAAGACTAATGGAGTACAATGTATATGCCTTTTTTCTTTAAAGTTTTAGCTGTGAGAAAGAGTTAATTTCGAGAAAACATCCGGTATTTTCAATTGAGAGATTTCTATCCCTTGTATTTCTATCTCTTCTACTACCTAATAATGTGATAGCAACACAACAAAACGTCTAAAAAGAGATTTATTATCCTACACGCAGAGCTTCCAACCCTCGTAAAGGAAAATCTGGAGACCCATGAAAAAAAAAAATTCTGGAGATTCTACAAAGAATAGTGAGATTTTATTTTTTCCCAATCAAACCCCTTTGAACTAGACACCAACCTCATTCCCAGGGCCTACTCCCCACTCAAAATGGGGAACAGACGCGGAGAAAAACGATGAGTTATTGAAAACAAGCAAAGATCACAGCTCGGTACAAAAACGTAGCGTGTACAGTGATTTTCTTTATTAGTTTGTCACTTTATGGCGCACTAGCTTTCCTCGTAAATATTCCATTTTCATTCAATAACTTAAGTATTTCATTTCAGAAAGATTTTTCCCAAAATCCCGTGAGATTGGGAGCCTTGTCGTGAGATCGTGAGAAACGACAAAAATCATTATACTCACGGCAGAACCGTGAGAGTTTGCAGGTCTGTACACGCTAAATTGTTATGTCCGTGCCGGCGAATTTCGTGGATAATTTATTTACGAGGAATGCGTGACAGAAGTATGGGAAGCGGAACGGGATCTTGACGAGAGAACAAATACCGTGTGATATTTACTTGTACTCGTTTTGGGCGTTATTTGTACTCTACAAAGTACAGTTGGATAATAAATATTGAATATTGATAGCAGAGACTCGATGGTTTTCTTGTCTAACGTTTCACTCGTTCATGATCAGACTCTAAATTTGGTAACTTTCACTGTTTGTATCTTTATTTTTATTTGTATTTAAAAAATATTTCCCACGTCCACTAGTTTGTCCTATGTGAAACATAGGTCAGCGCGATTATTTCATCGCCTGTGAAACAAAAACTTGGAAATCTCAACGATGACAACAAAAGAAACACAACTTGTCAAATACCGCATTCACAGACTTCACAGGCTGGCAAACAACTACAGCAATTAAGTACTAACGAGAAATTTACGCCATCGGTTTAAAGCCTCTTGAAATTCCGAAATGAAAGCGAAGTACGGAGGAGTAAAGGAAGAGATCGAAATCATTAATTTAGAGTTTGCCTTTTGGCCGAGGGTGGAGTCAACAGTTTAAGGGAACTACAGTATAACCCGGGACTATGGCAAATGTTAGCCTGTTCCGGCTAACGAGAGCCTGGAACAGGCTAAAAAATACTAGGTGTTAATGTACAAAAAAAAAAAAAACAGACACCGGAAACTCGAGTAAACACGAAATTTTGATTTGATGACGTTCAAAAATAATTGTAAAAAATTTTTCGACCCTCGACCCTCGACGAAAAGGCAAACTCATTCTTTTGGCTTATTTCTGTTGCAAGATTTGTTTTCAAGTCTCCAAGTATTTGCTTTTTAGAGACAA
The DNA here is from genome assembly GCA_019787425.1 of Platygyra sinensis. Taxonomy (NCBI): domain Eukaryota; kingdom Metazoa; phylum Cnidaria; class Anthozoa; order Scleractinia; family Merulinidae; genus Platygyra; species Platygyra sinensis. Next base: position 20,757 of record JAHPZR010044446.1, read on the forward strand.
AATATGACATCTACTGTGATGTGTCTGACGTGTTGCTTACTCGCATTCTACATTGTGGACCATTGTGACGCCGGGCCCGGCTATGATTATAGAACTGTTAATTTGCAAGTACAGTAGGTAGATTCTTATCACAGGTATCATATTTGTCTATAAAATGGGGTTGACAGGCCTCACGACTCCTACGGTTCGTGGCATTTGTACATTTGCCGTTTTCTTTTCGGTCTCTCAACCTTTTTGTCGCTTCACTCTTGTTCAAGTAGAGCACTTCGTATTATGTCATAAGGTGAAAATAGAGCCGTTGGCCAAGTTTAAGAGGTCATAGGTCATGATTTCCGCTGTTATCTGCATGTCGCTTCGTTGAGTTTGACACCTCTATAATTTACCATGTGTTAGTGTATTGTTTTGGCTCATTTCTATTGCAAGATATGTTTTTAAATCTCCAAGTATTTGCTTTTGAGGAACAAAATAAAATATATGACGTTGACTGCGAATGTGTTGCTAACTTGCATTCTAAATTGTGACGCCGGGCCCGGCTATGATTAGAACTGTGTGCAATACAGTAGATAGATTCTTGTCAGGGGTATCATATTTGCCCTCCTACGTTTTTCTTCGGAGACGGTGTAGGACTGTAGCGTTACTTCGAGAAAACTATACGTTTGTTCAGAGAAATTCTCACGTTTTTCTTGCATTATCTGATCGAGCTTATCTTTCTGGAACCCGATGTATAGGTTTCTTTCTCCTTTGATAGTTCTAGTATCACAAAATTTAAATTTAAATCTTTACGCGTAAGTCTGTTGACTGTGTCACGTGTTAAAAGTTTAACAGATCGTCCCGGACTGAAACGTCGCTCGTTTCTTGTCTGGTAACAACTTTCAAGCCGGCGTTACAACATTTAACATGACGCCAGTAACTTGATTTCCGGTAGTCTTTCCCAACACCGCTGCGCTTAAATAAAAAAAAGTGACAATAATTAAAAATGATATTTCTTTTCGCGATATAAACAACCTCGCCAAGATTTAGGTCTTCGCACGTTACTCAAAAATGTGTTTCACCCAAATTTCATAGTGCTCTGTATGGAGACGCAGGGCGACCGAAATTGTTTTGATATAAACGAAAAATTATTACTTCAGAGCTGAAAAATATACGGAAAGTAATAATTCTGCGAATGCAAGAACTATTCAGTGAGCGAAAACCGGGAAACTTGAGAGCCTTCGGCGGGTCCCCAATTTGTTGTCATGCAACGCATAAGCTTGGACCCTGTGATGGCGAGCAGAGGAGGAATGAAGGTCTTCCCAGACTGCTTTGCGTTGTTCGATTTTACAAGATGGCGCCTGTTTTGAGAACATGCAGCGAATTTCGGGGTTTTTTGAGTTCGATTTTCTTGGAGACGAAGCGCTTATCCGAGGTAAGTACACTTGATATTAGATCTTTATTGTTTTATCTTCTATCGGCAGACCAGTTTGTGGGAATTGATCGGTCAACATAACTATTTTATGATGCTTTTAATATGAGTGTTTCAAACCTTTTGTAAACACAGCTTTGACTAGGTGCATAAATTCATTTGTAGTTGCAATCCTGCTGGAGTAATTCCAATCTACGATAAATATTTTAGTTCTAGAAACGTCCATACGCAAATGAATACCAAAGTGACCCTTAGTGACCCAGGATTTCTAACTTTTTGGAGGTTTCGAAAATGAGACAAAATCGGGAATTGCACAGACTTCACATGTCACATGCTGTGCAAGATACTACCGTGCGATACATGAAAAGGAAAGCCGAAAGGATATCCAATTATTATTGCTTTTCACAATTTTTTAAGCTGAATAGAAGTGCAATTAATGTTTGATATGCTGTATAAATGAGTATTGGTTTATTTTCTAGGTGTAACAGCGGACATGGATTCCACAAATTTGAGTGCCAACCAGCCCAGTTACACTCCATGATCTCATTACGGGGTCAACTCCATCAAAGCCCCAAAGAAAGAAAATTGGACTTCCATAAGGAAATCATGATTTGTTGACCAGACTGTTGATCCTGAATTTCGATATATCAAGTCACTTATTACTGACAACTTCATGAAGTGTAATGGAATGCTTTCCCTGTGTTTTCATTTTACACACAATATAGTTCTATTATCATGATTCATAAGGCCAAAGTTATGAAAAATTGTTGAGATTAAAAATTAGAGAGCATTTGCATGTGTATATAATTTAGGAATTTAATCTAAATTGTGTAGGTTCTAGGGCAGTGAGACTCTTTTACAAAATAATATACTGTTTTTGATCAGTAAATTTTCTAGTGTATTTGTTTATGTTATTTAAAGCATAATCCCTTGTCATGAAAAGTACTATTATTATAATTTGTCATATTTCTGAAAAAAAGTTACAAGGATAGCAATACATAATTTATTATTCTTTGAGAATCTTTTCACACATCATCCTGTGTGGGTCAAAGTGTGGGGTTAAATAGGCCCTCTATTTGAAGTAAAGAGAACAGAGCCAGCCTGATATCTGCCCACCTATTTTTTCCTCATACTCAGTTGGGGAGCCTGTTCATTATTGCTTAATAATTTATAAACTCCATGAACTGAGATCTGCTAGAAAGTCTTTATCGTAGTCAGTGGTGGAGTGGAGTTGGTTGGATATCACTAAAGTGGTCCACACAGTTTCACAATTACAAAAAGTTCAAGCAGCTTTAATTTATTGAAGACCATAACTCTCTTACATCTTGACCCAAGGGGTATTCCCTTTATATGGGCTCTGAGCAGCTTCAAAGGGTATGGTTTTTCAGATGTTTTGGTCACAAATAGGGTATTGAGTTGGCCACTTTGGTCAATGTGTTCTCTTTTTGGTACTCTAGTCTTGAATCGGATATGTTTTTAGAAGAACTAGCCACAATTTCATTATTATCAATAATAAGATCATAAACACAAGCCCTTCAGAAACTATGTTTAGGGCAACTGTGTCAGCTGCAAAAGTCATAAATAGTGTATCGAATTTTTGATCTGGTCATAAATAGGGTATAGGGAAAATCACAGATTTTGGTCATGAATAGGGCACAGGTTTTGTCAAGCAGGCCACACACCTCCATCACATTTAACTGGGAGTATCCCCAGGAGTCTTGATTAAACATCAAACATATTATAAATCCTAACAGTCCATCTTTCTTGTGTCATCTTCCAAACCAACAAACATTCAGTGTCTCTAAGTGTCTCTTTTCTTTTAGTTCTACTCAAACCACAAACGTGCATCTTTTATGAACCTTTTGCACATACTTATGGTATTTGCACACCATCGTTAGTTACATTTTAACCCAAGATAACAGTCACACAATGAACACAATATTACCCTAAACTTTCAGACAAGGACATTTATTTAAAATAGATGAAACTGTTTCCCCTTTTCCTTGTTAAAGGCGCCCGTTTCAACTTTGGAATCTTTCTTCCCATCAATAACTACTGACGAACGAGCGACTATCGCCGGAAAATAACTCGAATTTAAATGCGTAGTTAAATATAGAAATGTTTTCTTGTTCGTGTTCAACTCGCCAATATGATAAGTCTTTACCTGCCGGTTCGCAGCTCGTGCTTGAAGACATGAAATAAAACTGAACTATTTACGATGCCACTCAAATCTTCTGCACTACGTACGTGTACGCAGACACGAGGAACCAGCGTCGCGAAACCCTTGTTTCAGCTATTTTCTCCACAAAACCAACGTGCATGCTTTTGGCGACAAACGAAGCCAATAATCCTGGAGCAAGAGTCTTCCTTCGAAACGCAGTGGACGTATTAATAAAGGCAAATTACACAAAGCATTTGTGCATGGACCTTTCATCGACATATACGCTGCTAAATACAGGAATTGTGCCCTATAAAAGAGCTAACCATTCCCCCACACGAAGGACGCCATGATGTTGATGCCACGAAAGTCTCGTTGCTGAATGATGACGTCAAATTACACAAAGCATTTGTGCATGGACCTTTCATCGACATATACGCTGCTAAATACAGGAATTGTGCCCTATAAAAGAGCTAACCATTCCCCCACACGAAGGACGCCATGATGTTGATGCCACGAAAGTCTCGTTGCTGAATGATGACGTCACGAAAATTTTTGATATATTACTTTCAGTCGCAAAGCATTATGGGAAGACGTTCATTCCTCCTCTGGATGGCGAGCTTAAGAGGGAATG
>JAHPZR010044447.1:2500-11651 GCA_019787425.1 Platygyra sinensis
ACCCCACTGGGGCCAAATTTTCTTTGGTCCTTGGGGACTCCCAAATTTCCTTTAAAAGGGTAGTAACCCAGGGGGATTTGGTGTATCGGCAGTATTGCCTACTACCGGCACCTTAACAATTAATTTAAATAGCATTATTAGTCATTAGGCAAGCGCGTGCCACGTCATTTTCAAGTGCGCACACCGAGTCGAAAACTCGACAAAATGTAGAGCCGATGACCTTTGCGTTAACTTGGTGTGCGAATATTTTTGTTAGATGCTCACCTACCCCCACTTTTTTTTCGGCAGATCACTTCCTTTTCTGATTCTTTCCATGATACTTAAAAACAAAAAGATATCTGTACGTGGGAATTTTAAATTATTTCTCCCACAGTTGCTACTATGGGACAAATTACTTTCATCTTTACTGTACTTGGGCTAAGTCTAAACGTCCCCATATAAAGGGCTAACCCATATACGACCGCTCTCATGTGGCTTTGATAGCTAGCTCAGTTGGGAAAGCACTGCACCGGCATCGCAGAGGTCGTGGGTTCGAATCCCGCTCAAAGCCTGAAATTTTTTTCAAGTCTCTGTTCAAGTAGTGTTACGGCCGCACTTGCATTAATGACCGTTATCACTCAGTTGCTACTATGGGACAAATTACTTTCATATTTCTCCTATACTATTCACATAGGGTCGTATTGGTACATGGATACAGGTGTGCGTGACTTAGAAGTTGCATTTTTATGGCTAATTCTACCTGATTTAATGACATATGTAGCAAAGATCTATCAAATAGGCCTATATATGCTCTGTTAAACACACATACCTTTCATATGATTCTTCAACCGATATATGCCGATAGTAATGAATCCGGCCGGAATCGCGTCGAGTGACTGGAAATCCTAGAAATGGTATGGACTGTGATGTGCCTTATCTTCAAAACGAGTTCGGTGACCCCCGAATTTTTCTTTCTTTTTTTTTTTTTGCGTTTTTAATATAATCTTATGATTTTCTACCTGCAGTCAAAGTTTAAAAAAAATCTGTACGTGGGAAATTTTGGGCGCGAACGTCCTTAAATCTATTGATAAAATACACTCACATTTAAGAACGCTGATGATTTTACATATTTTAAGATGTTATTTTGGATATTTGTTAAATGGTGCCGTATTTGTAAACTAATCTTCAATATCGGCAAGACCACAACGACAAACCAATGCAAAAGGGTGCCGGATCTTTGGAGACCTGGATCAGTTAAAATCAAAAGATACTATGCAAAAAATGGTAGACTGATCTCCACGGCGAAGAGAGGTACAGAAATAAAACAGCAATGAAATTAAAACAAGTACAATATAATTGCCCGATATTTCGGTTTGAAAAACAAACCTTCTACGGGGGCTAAGGTTTGTTTTTCAAACCGAAATAATTTCATTGCCGTATTTGTAACCTATAGCTGTATGTCTCTTTGCTTAAATTAATATGAATTGTAATTACCTTTACAGTTCTATTTCGTAGTTAGTGTATTTTGTAATTTTTATTAGGACCATAGCGTTAAAAACTCAAGCATTCTGTCTTGATTCTGTCTTGGGGTTATTTTTCATTTTTCCCCTACCCTAGCCCCAGGTTAGCCCCAGGCGCTGTGACCGCCCCTGTTCAGGTAATCTCGTTACCAGCTCTCTAATGGCGAGACCTGCACCAACAACCTGAAAGACACAACATCCTTGAAAGGACTTCAAAGATCAACAACCCACGGAGAGACTGTGGGATTTTCATCGACACAGAATGAATTATCAAGCAGCCGTTTGCTACTTTCTCCTACTTTTATGTCCATCTAGTCATCAAACAAAGCCAACTCTAACGCGAAAATTTCACGATGGAGACAAACAAGTGTTGATTTTCGACAAACTTTTTCCTACAGACATTGTTCGCTCTTACTACGAGCTTGTGACAACGGGAAGCGTTCCGGGGAACATTTCATCTTGGTTTTATACCTACAATGATTATTATCAAGACATTGGCACTCTTCATACATCAAGTAATTCACCGTGGATAGCGCCTGTAAGTCCTGAGTTTTTCTCCAACACGGCTTTGTGGAAGATCAGCCAAAAAGTTGTAGAAAAATTATCAGGTGGCAAAGAATATTTTCCGTACGATGTTTCTTTCTCAATGCATCGAAGGCTAGATTTTATAACTGCTACTAGTAAAGGTAAGGGGAAAAACTATTTCAGCTTATCTTTAGTCACTGTAAATTTTTTTTTTCTTGTTAGAAATTCTTGTTATTTATTTTAGATTTATAAATTATTTCCGTAAACTATTAAACTAACGAAATAAAGTTTAAAGTTTCGTTTTCAGTCGCTCACTAATAAACAATTATTGTTCCATTACGGTTTTGTGAAGTTTAAATCAAAAAGATAATTTTACCAATTTTTATGTAAATATTCCTACTCGCAAATGGCATCTAAAACCTACATTTTGTTTAACAATTAGTTAATAATTGACTCTAAATTATTTTCAGCTGAGTGAGAATATTTTTGAAACGTTCCAGTTGCCATGATCACATTTACGATTTTTTGTTGACTTATAACCATAGCAGAGATTTTTTTAACACAAAATTATAAACACAGAACAAGTCAGGCACACTTGCTTGAAATACACTTGTTACCTGTCTCTCTTTGTTGAATCCTAGAGGTTTCACTTATGTAAAGTAATACAGTCAAATCCATATTAAGCAGCCACTGAAATAATAATATTGTCAGTAAAATACTGTAAATAAAACCCTTGTTAACCAGCCACCTCTGTTACGTGGCCGGCCAGCTTCCTTTTGGACGTCCCGATGCTGGAGTTCTCTATCATCTATACCCCTTTTAAACAGCCATCCAAAATTTAATATGCATAACCTACTTTGTTTTGAAAAAGGAGATAAGATACCAAAAGAAGGTGAAGAGTGACAAAAATATTCAAACATGCATTTATTATAAAATTGTCTTGAAGTGACTCCATGTCCTGGGGGGAGTACTCCCTATAATGGCCTATACAGGGAGACTCTGCCCGAAAGGGGTATCTTTTGCTTAACATTTCTTCTGGTAATGGTTGATATTCTCCAGTAATATCGTTCATTGACTTCATTACAAGGGTTTAGAAAGGGGGTGCAGTGTTTTATGTGAAAGGGGTCCTTTTGGTAATAAAAGGTATATAAAAGGGGTACCTTTTCTATCAAAATGGTCTATTAAAGGGTAAGGGGTTGGACTTTGGAGTTTGTTATTAATAGTGTATTATTGCAGTTGATGTTAAACTTAAATAAAGTTACACTCAGAGTAGGGACCAAATTAGTTCACCTCTCAAAAAAATGAGGTGCAAATGTTGACAATGTGAACTTGACTTGAAGCAAAGCCCCTGCTACGGTTTCTCCCTGGGGACTTGTTGTATCATGGCATTCTATGTCCCCAAACTCTCAATAGTTTTTGTTAGTCTCCACTGTCAGTTTAACGTTGTAATGACATAAGGGAAATTCTTCTCGTTATTTTCTTAAAGAAACAGTTGCTATCTTTGTTCATGTTTCCTTTCCTTTGTACAGAGAATAACATAGATAAAGATGAACTTGTGATCAGAATATCTCTGAACAAGGACTTCAAGAAAAATGATTATGGAGAGGCTATTTTCTACAAAGACGATGGAGAAATTCTTGCAGCTGTACACCCTAAGATGGGGAGGATGGTTGTATGGAATGCGTCAGTTCCTTTCATATTCAAACCTCCTGCAATGTCGTATGTGCAAGCTCAGTTTGATATTCTTGCAAGAATCACAACATCAAAAGAGAAAGCAGAGCAAGCCATTGCAGAAACAAAGGTACACTTCTCTCAGAGGGATTAAATTTAAAATAAGGCCTTAAATAGTCCAGTATCATTAGCCTTGTTAGTCTAAGGATCTGTCTCTTGAAACATTCAAACTACCATTTTGTAGTTGAGGTTTCCAGGAGCATTTTCTTTTATATAATATTTATTACAGTGTATGTGTTATAATTTACAGAAAATATCTGTTAATCTCCCATTGAAAGTTTTTTGTTCTTACTCCACCTGCTAAACCTTTCTGGAAATTTCATTTCCATGTGAAATATTGTTTTCAATCTTTGACAAGTATTTGAAAACTGATTTTGTTTGGTGTGGGTATTGACTTTGCCTAAAAAACCACACTTGCCTGCGGCTTGTGTTCCCACAGCATTTGTCGTTCTCCCAATTAACTTCCACTCAATCCATGTTTCTATAACTCAATAGAAACACAGTCTGTATATGTTTTCTATTTCTTAATTATCATGTCGTGATTATTAATTTTTGAGAGATTTTCTGTCTTTATTCCAACAGAAGTTAATTGAGAAATCAGAAAAGCGGAATGCGTCAGGATTTGCCCTCTCAGATGAGGGAGATTTCCCGCTTGTGGACTTCAGTAAATATGAGACAAGAAGGTTCCATGACAGTCAGGGTCGAGAGATTGCAGTGTTTGATGGTTTAGTTGATAAGTCATATCTTGATGCTCTACGTCTTTTCTTGTTACACTATAACAGTGCCTTCGCCTATCAGCCTTTTGATGGTGCAGATGAAGAACATGACAATGTGTCTTGGATTGCTATGCTAAAGGTGAATGCATATGAGATATCAAATGGTGACGAGTGAGATTAGGAAATAATGTCACACACATTTTGTCAAAATACTTATGATTTCCTGCCCCTTTACTGAGGTGAGGGAAAGCATTTTAATTCTGGCAAAATGCAAGGGAGATATTATTATAATAATTATTTCTTAATTTCACTTGAATGGAAAATGATTAATTGACATTGAATTTTTTTGCGCCAAAATTTAAGAGTAACTTGTCACCTATGATATAATGTCTTATTAAGGTGTTTCTATTTTTGGCAACCAGACTCTGTTTTTATGTGTAAGCATGTGCAGTTCCTTGAAAAAATTACCATCAAGTTTCAAGTGAGCTGCTAGCAAGCTCCCTCCCCCCAGAGAAGTACCCCCCAGAAAAATGTGGTAGGGTGTGAGGCACACTTCCCAAAACCCTTACCTTCTTTATGACCAAAAATCTTCAATTTTTCCTACCCTATTTATGACTAGACCAAAAATTTGGTACCCTATTTAAAATAATAATAATAAAAATATTTATATAGCACTCAATCCACTATTTGTCCATGGCAATTTACATTAGAAAGGATATTTTAAAAAGCAAAAGGTTCTACAACATTATAAATTACATCAATAAGTTAAAAAAATCATTGAAAAATTAAAAAGTTAAAAAGTTTGTTTAAAAAGATACATTTATGACCATTGTGGCTAATTATTGCATTCTTGAAATTACTATCGGGTTCAAGTTTCAAATAATCAGTTCATTAATGCAATCTTGACTGTAGGTGCACCTAACCCCCAAATATTTGCACCCATTCAAAACGCTTCTTAAACAAAATATTGACTTTTTGATAGGCTGTAGAAGTTATGAAATCTAGCCATCATCTGTTGCATGACTGAGCTAGTAAAGGGCATGCAGGGTCTTTTCCTGGTTGGATGTCACAAACGGATTTGCATCGTAATTAGTCTTTTTAAACATGCATGCAAAGAAGTTTGTGACATGAAACCAGGAATAGATCCATACCCCTTTCTCAGTCGTGCAACAAATGATTGCCACATCTAGTAACTTTTACAGCCTGTAAAAAGTCAAGATTAGGGTTAAAAAGGTCCAAAAAGGCCCAATGTGTTTCAAACAGGTGCAAAGATTTATTTAAGCGAAAAAATATTTGGGGTTAGGTGCACTTTAAGAGCTTTTGTTTATGGTCTTATTGACAATGATGAAAGAGTAGCTTCTTCTAAAAGTCATACCCAATTCAAGACTAGAGCAGGAAAACCATACACTATTCAAGACCAAAATGACCAAATCAATACCCAATTCATGACCAAAATGGCTGAAAAATCATACGCTTTGGGGCTACACATACATAGCCCAAATGAGGGAGAAACCCCCCTCCCTGCCCCAGTCAGCAAACCCAATGTGTGTTATTTCAGAAAAATGACATCCCCGAGGGATGGTATACTAGAAATTCACTCTTGGTAAAGGAGTTGAAGGATCCCAGGAAACCTAGGTGGGGAGGGGGTGCTTGGTCAAAAAAGAAACTAAATCAGTGGTAACCTACGAATTCTTTAAACTTGGAAAATATCTTTGTATTCTTGATTGTGGAAGAGTTTGATAGGACAAATTCAATAAAAACCACAGTGTAGCTTAAGTCTTAAGCTACACTGTCTGATGAATAGAAAATAATGGTTTAATTTATATCAATTGATGCACTGTAATGCAAAGAACTCAGCAAATTTGCACATAAACTACCAGGACGAGTTTAAAGCATATATCATTCTCTATACATGATAAGCCGACTGACCAGTTGTCTCTTGTCATAGGTAAAGGACTTTGTAAGAAGTCGCCTGTGGAAGCTTGTGAAGCAACTGGCAACTTTTCTTAGTGGCCTCAATGAGTGGTATCCATACGATGTGTCTATGAACATCATCAGAAACTCACATTATCCCAGAATTCATGAAGATTGTGACCCCAGTGAGGTATTACTTTTGATTACTCTCCTTAGAGTATTGTGATCATTTAAAGGCTCGTCAAAGTCTTGTTATAAATACTGTTTAAGTTCTGTGGAAGTTTTGAAATTTCTGTCTTTAAAGACTTTTAAAGTCCACATCTTCAATGAGATCCAACGTAGGTTTTGGCATGATTTTTGATGCGGGATGTGGGAAGAGAGTAAAAATGGAGGCGGGATCATGTGCTATGACAGGTGAAGTGGCAGAATGCGGGATAAAAATGCCTCAGCAAAGGCAGGATTTTCTCATTTTGACAGTCAGGATGAGAGATAAGTTTAAAGTTGATGGCAGGATGCGCGATAATAACTAAAAATCACTTGTTACAGACGTCACACAGAAAACTGCAACTTTAACAAGTTGTGGAGTACTAAGAGTGATGATGATTCAGAGTAGGGCGGGATTGTTGGATTCAGCCTATTGGTGGGGACAGATTTGACAAAGCTGCATATAGCTAAAATCCATTTTTTTTACAGCATGAATATACGTTTCTCATGTACCTAACACCAGATTGGGAGGCAAATAACTATGGGGAAACAGCGTTTTTTGAAGAAGTTTTAACCAAAGATGGCACCCCTTTTCCCCCGGGGAAACAACAGTATGAGTGGATAGCTTCTGTGCGCCCACGGTACGGACGAATTGTAATATTCAGAGGTATCATTCCACACTCCGCCAGACCGCCAAGCCCTGGGTTCAATGGGGCACGCTACACATTCGCTTGTAAGGTGAGTGCAACTTCGTTCCCAGGGTCACATCTGTACCTTGAGAGGACCTTAGAAACGAGAATAAGATGAGAAAGGTTTTGCAACCTTTTGAAAGCCAGGCAACTAAATTTCAGATTCTTTGAACATTTTGGGGTTAAGTGAGGTTCTTGTGAGACTTCTTCACCTGTTTGCAAACCACAACTTAAACTGTCTACCAGTAGGTTTCTCTTATAGTTATTAATTTCATGGCATCCGTGTGGAAATTGCTTTTAAAGCGAATCTTAGCTAAAAAAAACAGCTGTCTTCCAAATCACAAGTTGAGTGTTAGGTACATGAGAAACGTATATTCATGCTGTAAAAAAAATGGATTTTAGCTATATGCAGCTTTGTCAAATCTGTCCCCACCAATAGGCTGAATCCAACAATCCCGCCCTACTCTGAATCATCATCACTCTTAGTACTCCACAACTTGTTAAAGTTGCAGTTTTCTGTGTGACGTCTGTAACAAGTGATTTTTAGTTATTATCGCGCATCCTGCCATCAACTTTAAACTTATCTCTCATCCTGACTGTCAAAATGAGAAAATCCTGCCTTTGCTGAGGCATTTTTATCCCGCATTCTGCCACTTCACCTGTCATAGCACATGATCCCGCCTCCATTTTTACTCTCTTCCCACATCCCGCATCAAAAATCATGCCAAAACCTACGTTGGATCTCATTGAAGATGTGGACTTTAAAAGTCTTTAAAGACAGAAATTTCAAAACTTCCACAGAACTTAAACAGTATTTATAACAAGACTTTGACGAGCCTTTAAATGATCACAATACTCTAAGGAGAGTAATCAAAAGTAATACCTCACTGGGGTCACAATCTTCATGAATTCTGGGATAATGTGAGTTTCTGATGATGTTCATAGACACATCGTATGGATACCACTCATTGAGGCCACTAAGAAAAGTTGCCAGTTGCTTCACAAGCTTCCACAGGCGACTTCTTACAAAGTCCTTTACCTATGACAAGAGACAACTGGTCAGTCGGCTTATCATGTATAGAGAATGATATATGCTTTAAACTCGTCCTGGTAGTTTATGTGCAAATTTGCTGAGTTCTTTGCATTACAGTGCATCAATTGATATAAATTAAACCATTATTTTCTATTCATCAGACAGTGTAGCTTAAGACTTAAGCTACACTGTGGTTTTTATTGAATTTGTCCTATCAAACTCTTCCACAATCAAGAATACAAAGATATTTTCCAAGTTTAAAGAATTCGTAGGTTACCACTGATTTAGTTTCTTTTTTGACCAAGCACCCCCTCCCCACCTAGGTTTCCTGGGATCCTTCAACTCCTTTACCAAGAGTGAATTTCTAGTATACCATCCCTCGGGGATGTCATTTTTCTGAAATAACACACATTGGGTTTGCTGACTGGGGCAGGGAGGGGGGTTTCTCCCTCATTTGGGCTATGTATGTGTAGCCCCAAAGCGTATGATTTTTCAGCCATTTTGGTCATGAATTGGGTATTGATTTGGTCATTTTGGTCTTGAATAGTGTATGGTTTTCCTGCTCTAGTCTTGAATTGGGTATGACTTTTAGAAGAAGCTACTCTTTCATCATTGTCAATAAGACCATAAACAAAAGCTCTTAAAGTGCACCTAACCCCAAATATTTTTTCGCTTAAATAAATCTTTGCACCTGTTTGAAACACATTGGGCCTTTTTGGACCTTTTTAACCCTAATCTTGACTTTTTACAGGCTGTAAAAGTTACTAGATGTGGCAATCATTTGTTGCACGACTGAGAAAGGGTATGGATCTATTCCTGGTTTCATGTCACAAACTTCTT
>JAHPZR010044448.1:5000-10000 GCA_019787425.1 Platygyra sinensis
GAAAATTTTTGCGGATTTGAGTCAAAATTGTCAAGCCAAATCATCCAAATCAGCTTGGCGGAAATGACGATATTGTCGACTTCACCAGCCCTAACTTTGCAAATAATCTCATCAGATGTGGCCAGTTCTCAATAACATATCGACGGATATGATGATTTTGGCGAAGATTACGTATGATTCCTTACTTTACCAACTTCTTTATGTTTATCTCCAATAACGTTTAAAATGTTTGTTATCGGAAAAAGAAAATATTTGTTGATTACTCCGCTTGATAAACGAGTTGCAATTTAGATACCTATTTCGCACACTAGCGTAAAATGAAACTTTTAACACATGATTGTCTAGTTACTTGGAGTGCCCGCGTTTTATGATACAAGACTTGACTGAAGTTATCGAAAAACCGTCATGAGTTGTTTCGAAACTGTGTACCTAGCCGGCTACATTGCTCGCAAAATTCAGAAAATACGCCGTCCAAGCTGGCTGGCTGTGCTTATTTATTTTGTTTTAAAAAACGTGTCACTGATTGTTGAGATTAGGCGGGGGATTGGGTTTAGAAAAGGAATTTTGCCTCGGTAAAGTTAATTTGTGGGGCGTATAATGATATGCTTAGTAAGACTATCTAAAAACGAAAAAAGAACAAGGAAATCTTTGCAGTCAATCAGGTCTAACTAATCAAAACAACAAAAAAGGCCAAAACAAACTCTGCCCCGTACAGTATCGGGCTTAATCAACATCAACATTCTTTATTTCCCTTGGTCTCAAAAACATTTTAAAAAGTGAAAATATTATGTAACCGAGTTTATAGGGCCCTGGCTTCCTGAAATGACTAGAGAGTTCAAAAGGGCAGGCAGCCAGGTCTACAGATGTATTATTACAAGTTACGTGTTGACAAATAATATTTATACATAATTTTCTTGGAGCACACAATTCTTTCACAAGCCGATTGAAGTCGAAGGCACTTATAATCAAAGGGCAGTTTTGAGTCCTAAATTTGAAGGGTTATTTTTGAGGAAGGGGCTTTATACCTTCGGGAGGTCTTATTTGAACATTCATGGTAATTTCTTTTTAATTTGATCATGATGTGGACTTTTTAACAAGCTGAATCTTGATAGCTATGTGTTCTTGTGCACGTCATCGAGACGAACTGATCTCTCACTGAGGTAGGGAGGTACAAGTGAAAACATAGCAAAAAATGTCAAAAATAATTTGTGCTTAATCCGGCGAAACACATCATATATACTCGAAATACCTGTGTCAAAGCTATGAAATTAATAGAAACAAATGACCACTATTAGCGTAAGTAACTGCCTGTATTAACGATCATTCACAGGAATTCTTTTGTTCCTTGTTCCCTCATCAGTGCATTGCTATTCACATATTACAAGTGCTGTTTTGAGAACCTTTCAACCATCGCATCGAAACATACCTTGGCTTGTTTTTCAGTCAACAAGAGCCATTTATTTTAAACCATATCGACGTGTATTTGCGACTGCCGCCGAGGAATTATCTGAGATTCATTAACGCCCCTAACCTGTACAGATTTTATAAAACGCGTAAGAATGTTAAACTGTTTTCTTCTTTTGCTTTCTAGAGTCTGGGGACTAGCTCCTTAAGAATCTTTCAGAAATTTGCCCGTGTTTATTATATCTGGTGTTTTTTGCTTTAACGACATTATTTCAGCTCTGTTGTTAATAAGATATCCATTCTCGCGTTAGTAATCCTTTAATGTCGATGGCCTCAGGTAGTACTAAATAGACACCAACAGTGTTGGTAAATATTTTTCAAGGAAGTATTGAAATAGCTTCAGTGTGGTTGATTGGACATCTGCAATTCAAGTGTGTAAAGTCGTTGCGCGATGTTAATCCGACGATAGTAAGCACTCATTTACTGAGTTTTAGGGCGGGCAAGAAGATTGGCTCAGCTACAAATAACCAAATACCGCAGGACCCTTGAAAACAAGTTACCGAGAGCCACAGACTTCCGCACAGCTCGAACGTGTCAGTCAATAGGTGATTTATCGAGTGGCACTTTCCCAGGGCCATGAGCTGCCATCAAAAGTTATGAAATTACTTAGGTATAGTAAAGAATACCTCGAGTTAAGGTCACTGAACGTGAGATTTGCGAGATGGGGTATGTCTGATAGAAGGCGTATTGACCTCCATTAATATTAAATAGAAGAACACGCGCGGAGTAGAAAGTAAAGAATGATTTTTATTTTTAGGAAAATGTCCCAAAATCTAGACAATTTATAGTCAATATTGATTAGCGAGAAAGTTGAGTTTCTTAGTTTCGTTTTCCAATTGGTTTACAAAAACCGCAAAAACCACCTTTGACGCAGTATTTAAAAATGTCAATATCAACATAACAGTCCATAACAATTAACAATGATCTGCATTGCAAATAAACATCAATTTAGAAAACTACTGCATCATCGGCAATTGATATTGACTTCCATTCAAGCGATAAACTAAATATAAACAACAGAGCTGAAATAATGTCGTTAAAGCAAAAAACACCAGATAAATAAACACGGGCAAATTTCTGAAAGATTCTTAAGGAGCTAGTCCCCAGACTCTAGAAAGCAAAAGAAGAAAACAGTTTAACCATTCTTACGCGTTTTATAAAATCTGTACAGGTTAGGGGCGTTAATGAATCTCAGATAATTCCTCGGCGGCAGTCGCAAATACACGTCGATATGGTTTAAAATAAATGGCTCTTGTTGACTGAAAAACAAGCCAAGGTATGTTTCGATGCGATGGTGAAAGGTTCTCAAAACAGCACTTGTAATATGTGAATAGCAATGCACTGATGAGGGAACAAGGAACAAAAGAATTCCTGTGAATGATCGTAATACAGGCAGTTACTTACGCTAATAGTGGTCATTTGTTTCTATTAATTTCATAGCTTTGACACAGGTATTTCGAGTATATGATGTGTTTCGCCGGATTAAGCACAACTTATTTTTGACATTTTTTGCTATGTTTTCACTTGTACCTCCCTACCTCAGTGAGAGATCAGTTTCGTCTCGATGACGTGCACAAGAACACATAGCTATCAAGATTCAGCTTGTTAAAAAGTCCACATCATGATCAAATTAAAAAGAAATTACCATGAATGTTCAAATAAGACCTCCCGAAGGTATAAAGCCCCTTCCTCAAAAATAACCCTTCAAATTTAGGACTCAAAACTGCCCTTTGATTATAAGTGCCTTCGACTTCAATCGGCTTGTGAAAGAATTGTGTGCTCCAAGAAAATTATGTATAAATATTATTTGTCAACACGTAACTTGTAATAATACATCTGTAGACCTGGCTGCCTGCCCTTTTGAACTCTCTAGTCATTTCAGGAAGCCAGGGCCCTATAAACTCGGTTACATAATATTTTCACTTTTTAAAATGTTTTTGAGACCAAGGGAAATAAAGAATGTTGATGTTGATTAAGCCCGATACTGTACGGGGCAGAGTTTGTTTTGGCCTTTTTTGTTGTTTTGATTAGTTAGACCTGATTGACTGCAAAGATTTCCTTGTTCTTTTTTCGTTTTAGATAGTCTTACTAAGCATATCATTATACGCCCCACAAATTAACTTTACCGAGGCAAAATTCCTTTTCTAAACCAATCCCCCGCCTAATCTCAACAATCAGTGACACGTTTTTTAAAACAAAATAAATAAGCACAGCCAGCCAGCTTGGACGGCGTATTTTCTGAATTTTGCGAGCAATGTAGCCGGCTAGGTTACACAGTTTCGAAACAACTCATGACGGTTTTTCGATAACTTCAGTCAAGTCTTGTATCATAAAACGCGGGCACTCCAAGTAACTAGACAATCATGTGTTAAAAGTTTCATTTTACGCTAGTGTGCGAAATAGGTATCTAAATTGCAACTCGTTTATCAAGCGGAGTAATCAACAAATATTTTCTTTTTCCGATAACAAACATTTAAACGTTATTGGAGATAAACATAAAGAAGTTGGTAAAGTAAGGAATCATACGTAATCTTCGCCAAAATCATCATATCCGTCGATATGTTATTGAGAACTGGCCACATCTGATGAGATTATTTGCAAAGTTAGGGCTGGTGAAGTCGACAATATCGTCATTTCCGCCAAGCTGATTTGGATGATTTGGCTTGACAATTTTGACTCAAATCCGCAAAAATTTTCAAATCCGTGAACATTCACTCAGCTTGACGAATTTTGGCAAATCTGCCAATTACGGTGTGCATTTCTGCATATAACCCTGAACCAACCGCAGATAAAATGCCTCAGAGTCGGTAATTGGCATTGATAAGTTGAGCAATAACTGACATTGTGATCAGCTGTTAGAAAACGCGCCGGTTTAGTCTTCGTTTAGCCTGCGAACACAGACGTATTTCCGCTGTCGTGTGTTATTTTCGGCGGAGACACGACAACCGGAAATACGTCTGCGTTCGCAGGCTAGTCTTCGTTCTGTGAGTGATCTAACTAAACACGCTCCCTTTCGTTGCAGAATCCAGCAGCTTCAGCGGGAACCTGCCAGAAAGAAAAACAAACAACCAAGAAGAAAGTGCTTGGACGAGAAAACTTTCCTCAGGCACCAAAGCTGCTCTTAAACGACCACTCACGAAGCAGCCGTCGAGCTCATCCGATCACTCTTCGTCTTCGGCGACACTGTCGGTGACTCGTCGTAAGATTTCCGTCACCGATCCGCCGGCAATGAAAGAACTGAGTCCCCGTTTGCGTAAGACGTCCAGCCAAATTTCCCTTCAGGTTAACAGTCACACCTCTTTGAACCTTGCCAAGGCGAGATCAACTGAGATGATCAATATCGTGCCTGCAAACCCTGGTGGAAATGTTCCGTTGAGAAAACTCTCCAGCGAGTCTACCAATCCTGTGGCTAGCCCTTTGTTCCACAGACGAAACTTTTCTCAACATCACCCCCAGTCTCTTTCGTCGTCCCCTCCCAGACCGATCAGAAAAATATCGTGCCCACCAAAGATGCAACATCAACTCAAAGTTCACCA
>JAHPZR010044449.1:5000-15000 GCA_019787425.1 Platygyra sinensis
ACCGATGTATCGGTCGATATGTCTACCGACACTCGACCGATATGTTGGTCGATATGTCGACCGAGAGTAGTTGTCCGATTGTCGATCGACATGTCGATCGATAGGCTACCGACATTCTGCCGATACTTCACTGCTACTTGCCCTGGTTGTGTGACTTGGAACAAAGTGATACATATAGCTTCATGTCATTATCTTAGAACGTTTTGGGAGCGATGCTTGCTTCAAAACGATATTTTAAAAGTTTTTTTTTTCATTTATATATTTCCTTCAAAATGGTATTAGAATATGGATAAGATGCTGAAGACAGTCGACCGATATACCACCGACAATGGTCGACGTATCGGCCGAGTGTCGGCCGCTGTATCGACCGAAATATCTGCCGATAGTCGGTCGATATGTCGGCCGATATCTCGGTTGATACATCGGTCGATATGTCGACCGACATATCTCGGTGGACATCTCGACCGACACTCGACCGATATGTCGAACGACATATCGGTCGACACTCGGCCGATATGTCGACCGATACATCGGTCGAGAGTCGGTCGATATGTCGGTCGATATATCGGTCGAGGGGTGCACAAAATACACATGATCCCATGCATCTCGTGTTTCAGTCACAAACTATCGAACAACTGGGAGTATTCGAAAATATTCAAGTCATAAAGGATCACTAGATCTTCAAAGAACAACATCTAATGCAACATCATTAATCTACCAAAACTTGACCCGTATGATTTATCGAATGCTTTGAGTAATTCACGAGTATTCAATTTGAATACGGAAAAAACAGGCCGGATTCTAATAGAATACTCTAGGTGTATTTCGAGTCAGCCGTAATCGAATACGTCACAACATTGCGGTATACGCGGCGTGTGCCAATCCGTATTCGATCGAATTCGGGCCCGAATATTAGACTTTTCGCGCCGTGTGGGTATATGATCTGACTCTATGGCGTGAATATTT
Organism: Platygyra sinensis; assembly: GCA_019787425.1. Classification (NCBI taxonomy): domain Eukaryota; kingdom Metazoa; phylum Cnidaria; class Anthozoa; order Scleractinia; family Merulinidae; genus Platygyra; species Platygyra sinensis. The sequence goes on from JAHPZR010044449.1 coordinate 5,967, forward strand.
CAGTGATAAAAAATAAATGCTAAAACACGGTAAAGACCATGCTTTAAAACTACAACTGAAAAAGCAATCCCTCCAACATTCGAATAATCGCACCTTACTCAGTCTAAAGTCAAAGAATATAACATAATACCATCCCATGGCCCTATTCCTCAGATTGAAATGAAAGAGATTACAGCAAAAAGTCACATGAGGCTCAAAACAATGCGTCCGTCCCATCATCGTCTACGTTCACTTGCCAATGGCTTTAAGCTCACGGTCCATCTGGCACAACACACAGGCGGGGCAAAACATCACAACAAGAGAGTCGTTGCAAAGAGAGCCCTGAATAAAAAACAACAAGGGTCAGGAGAGTGATATAAGATTTTAGAAAAAAAGCCCAAAGAAAATACGCTCGCTGATTGTTAAAAATCGTGTTTCTATTTGACAATTAGATTATGAGCTCGAGATTTCTATTTAAGGACGGTGCCTACTTTTGGCCTACTGCGACCAAATCAAGTTTAATGAACCAGTACTTAAACCAGGAACATCTGAATAGCAGCATATCGCTAACCACTAACTGTTTACGTCTTCCAGCTGAGACCACAACTATTATCTTTCAAATATTACACTCAAGTCCAACTGTAAACATGTACCTGCAGATGTCGTAATGCGCGCGCAAAAACGCAAATGTCTTACTTACTAAGGAGGTGACAGGAAAAAATGTAACGAGCACCGTAAAAGTTTTCAAAAAGTATTACTTTAAAAACGCGTGGTTACCCCTACATTTTTTGTTATGAAATGGAAGTGACAAATCTATTCAACACGTGATTAGTTTCTGGTTGTGAGCAAAAGGTATTTAGACTGTATTTTGCTGAACCATAGGAAGGCTGTCAGAGACGCTAAAAGCGCTTTTGCAACGATTTTCTTTTTCCTGTTCTTCAGGCCTGAAGAACGGCTGAGCCGATCCGAATTATATCAGCCGTTTCGAATTGATTCAGAAGCGGTACTTCACATGAACTTAATTCATTGAATTCGATTCGACTCATGTGAAGTACGGCGTCTGAACTTGGCCTAAGACCCTGTATTACACTGTTCCTAAGTGTTCTTACCTGAATATGCTGCTCTGATCTCAACTTGGCCCTAAGAGTGAATGGAGCGATCTCAGAGCAACAGCAACCATAGAGAAATCCTTCATCCATACGGCTAGAGATGTTGCACAACAGGAAGCAAGGGCAACACCAACCCATGAGGCCTGTTCAGACACAACAAAACTGAATCAAACAAAATCTACGTTATTTTGCCACTCAATGCGTGACGCGAATTTTTGCCTGAGACAACAAAACGAAACAACGTCATTCTGTCACGTAACGCACGATGAGAAACTCTGCAAGATTTATACCTTTTACCGAAAGCTCCACACCAGCTTCGTCCCCAAGGCGCTTCTCCCGCCAAATGTGAAGGGAAAAAAAACGTGGGGACAAGGTTGGCTCAAAAGAAGACTGGTATTTAATTGGCCATATTCGTATTCCCGGTATTGGACTGAACTGGCTTGCAACCGAGGTATGGCGTTTCGTTGCGGACAAAATATCCAAATCATAAAATCTGAAATGGAAAACACAAACATTCTTCCAAAAGGAGTAAATGTATCCAATTGTCTAAATACTAAGTCCAGAATTCTAAAAAGCCTATCCGCAAAATAACAAAATTCGAGGTCGAGAAAAATTTAAATATGAAGTCGACAGAAATAAAAGTTGAACTTGAGAATGTAAAAATACTAAGTCCAGAATTCTAAAAGTCGAAAAAAACTAACAAATAAAAGGGAAAAAAATCGAATTTGAGAAATTAACAGTTTTTGGAAGTCGAAAAAAATCGAGTCGAAAAAAAAAAAAAATCGAAGTCGACTAAGCTAATGAGTGGCGAGCGAACGCTGACCGGCTCATACAGAACATTCAGAAAATCAAAATGGCGGCGCGTTGGAAATTACGATGAGATCTTCTTTTCTTTGGGGAATCTTCTTAACACATGCAAACAACAGCTAAATTCAACCCCTAGCGATCGAAGTGAAGTCCTTTTTCGACGTTTAGACGAGTACGAGAGGACACTTTCAACTCTGATATCAAGATTTTGCGAGACTTGCGGCCACGAGCTGTCACAGCAAACGTGTCTTGCAGATCTCACGCTAATTCTTCGCCGCACAAGTTTTTTTGCGATCCCATTTCGAAAGGCATTGTTTCCTCCTAGAAGAGCGTTAGTCGGAGAGCCGACAGAAGAAGTGCCCCGACAGAAAGCTATAGCCTACAAGGACCACCAAGGGCAGTTGTAACTCAGCAACAGCTTCAAACACTGCATTAAGTGTGCGGATTTCGCTGGAATGATGTTGCAGAGACTCTTGGCGTTTCCGACAGGACATTAATAATATTGCGACGAAGGCTTGACACCGGAGTCAGAGTACGACGAATTTTCTTTCAAGTGTCGAAACATCAATATTTTATAGTATGCTGAAGCTCGAAGATTTCCTCAGCCACAAAGCCAAAATTACAATTGAAATCGCTTGACATTTCTAAACAAAGATAGTATTTTAAAAACACTTCCCGGCTGCCGGGTATCTAGACTAGATACCCGGCCAGTTCAGCATCTGAGAGTGAAGAAAATTCCCTCCCTTCCACTTCATTCCAAATTCATGCCGCCTTCGTCGCAATCTTATTAAATAATTTTTAGGGAGAGGCACGCACGTTTTTGAGACTCGGACGGTAACCGGAAGTGAGCTGTTTACACATTTAGCTTGCCCACACACAACCATATTCACATTGCAAAGTATCTTTTCACCATTAGAAATGAGTAGTATAAAAATCTAGGAGACAATACTTTCCTAGCACGAGAAATGTTATCTTCCGGTTGCTGTCCGCGTCTCAAAAAGGTGCGTGCTTCAGCTCCCTAAATGAAACGCCAAGAGTCACTGCAACATCATTCCAGCGAAATCCGCACACTTCATGCAATGTTTGAAGCTGTTGCTGAGTTACAACGACCCATGGTCGTCCTTTTATTAAAGCCATCTTCTAGGAGAAAACAATGCCCTTCGAAAGGAGAACGCAAAAAAATTGTGCGGCGAAGAATTAGCGTGAGATCTGCGAGACACGTGTTTGCTGTGACAGCTCGTGGCCGTAAGTCTCGCAAAACCTTGATATCAGAGTTGAAAGTGTCCTCTCGTACTTGTCTAAACGTCGAAAAAGGAATTTACTTCGATCGCTAGGGGCTGAATTTAGCTGTTGTTCGCATGTGTTAAAAAGATTCCCCAAAGAAAAGAAGAACTCGTCGTAATTTCGGAGCCAACGCGCCGCCATTTGATTTTCTGAATGTTCTGTATGAGCCGGTCAGCGTTCGCTCGCCACTCATTAGCTTAGTCGACTTCGAATTTATTTTTTTTTTCGACTCGATTTTTTTCGACTTCCAATAACCAAAAAAGTTGTTAAATTCTCAAATTCGATTTTTTTGCCTTTATTTGTTAGTTTTTTCGACTTTTAGAATTCTGGACTTAGTATTTTTACATTCTCAAGTTCAATTTTTATTTCTGTCGACTTCATATTTAATTTCTTCTCGACCTCGAATTTTGTTATTTTGATAGGCTTTTTAGAATTCTGGACTTACTATTTATACAACTGGACTCATTTACTCCTTTTGGAAGAATGTTTGTGTTTTCCACTTCAGATTTTATGATTTGGATATTTTGTCCGCAACGAAACGCCATACCGAGGCTAATGTCAGAGTCTTTTCGAGTGCAAATGACTTAAATCTCTTTTTAATGATAATCCCCCACATGAGCCTCCATTGCATGCTAGTTCCAGTCCATTACCGAGAATACAAATATGCTCTGCTGGTTTTATAAAATCACTCCTAGGTGAGTTCGAAATGAGTCTTACTTACAATGCTTCTTCGAGGAAAATACCTAAGAAGGCTACTGAAAAAGAAACGGTTAACTTACAGGAGCCAATATCATCAAGGCAGCTAAATATGCCTGAATTCCAGTCCCTCAGAACTTGGGTTTGTTGTACAATAACAGTGGTTCCTGGTTCAGCTGTTACAACTTGTGCCATGCTGAGATGGAGTTGTTATAAACTCTGTAGTGTATATCTGGCGTGAGGCAAGAAAAGATTCAATGGTTGGTTTACACTGTCACGAAATCAAAATAAAAATCGTAACCATTCAATAATCTAACTCAAGAATCTGCGATATGACACACTAGTGATAAATAAACAACCTCGCCAACATCTAGGTCTCCCTGGTTTTTCGTTCGCATGGTTTTCGGAAAAGTGTTTCACTCAAATTTATAGAGCTCTGAGGAGACGCCACGTGATCCCCGGACAGGCCGCGATTTTAATGTCACGTAACGCTTGAACTTAGGAAATATTCAAAAGTCCTCTACATAAACATAATGAGCAGTGGCGGATCCAGACCTCGAGCTAAGTGGGAGGGGTGGTTTTGTTTTGCTTGCCCTGCCAGCTTTTCTTCCTTTCCTTCCTGTGTTTGTATAGAATAGTTCAAAATAAGGGGAAAAATAATAAAATCGACTTACCTTTTCTTGTTGTGTGAACAACTTGCGTTTTTATGGCGTACGTTTGGAGGTGTTTCAGAACGATTCTAGCTAGTTTTGGGTGATGCTCGATATACGAAGTCAATATATGCACTGTTGTCTCGTTCTATTGTGTGAAGTCTATTGTGTTATTGTGTAAGGGACAAGGATCATTGTTGTGTTCTTTGTGACGTAACTCGAGACTTGCTATTCGCTTGGTATATCGTGCATTAGCCCTAGTTTTAGCTTCTCTGTATTCCTCTCCATACAGTATATGGGGAGAGATACAGAGAAGCTAAAACTAGCTAGAATCGTTCTGAAACACCTCCAAACGTACGCCATAAAAACGCAAGTTGTTCACACAACAAGAAAAGGTAAGTCGATTTTATTATTTTTCCCCTTATTTTGAACTATTCTATACAAACACAGGAAGGAAAGGAAGAAAAGCTGGCAGGGCAAGCAAAACAAAACCACCCCTCCCACTTAGCTCGAGGTCTGGATCCGCCACTGCTCATTATGTTTATGTAGAGGACTTTTGAATATTTCCTAAGTTCAAGCGTTACGTGACATTAAAATCGCGGCCTGTCCGGGGATCACGTGGCGTCTCCTCAGAGCTCTATAAATTTGAGTGAAACACTTTTCCGAAAACCATGCGAACGAAAAACCAGGGAGACCTAGATGTTGGCGAGGTTGTTTATTTATCACTAGTGTGTCATATCGCAGATTCTTGAGTTAGATTATTGAATGGTTACGATTTTTATTTTTGATTTCGTGACAGTGTAAACCAACCATTGAATCTTTTCTTGCCTCACGCCAGATATACACTACAGAGTTTATAACAACTCCATCTCAGCATGGCACAAGTTGTAACAGCTGAACCAGGAACCACTGTTATTGTACAACAAACCCAAGTTCTGAGGGACTGGAATTCAGGCATATTTAGCTGCCTTGATGATATTGGCTCCTGTAAGTTTAACCGTTTCTTTTTCAGTAGCCTTCTTAGGTATTTTCCTCGAAGAAGCATTGTAAGTAAGACTCATTTCGAACTCACCTAGGAGTGATTTTATAAAACCAGCAGAGCATATTTGTATTCTCGGTAATGGACTGGAACTAGCATGCAATGGAGGCTCATGTGGGGGATTATCATTAAAAAAGAGATTTAAGTCATTTGCACTCGAAAAGACTCTGACATTAGCCTCGGTATGGCGTTTCGTTGCGGACAAAATATCCAAATCATAAAATCTGAAGTGGAAAACACAAACATTCTTCCAAAAGGAGTAAATGAGTCCAGTTGTATAAATAGTAAGTCCAGAATTCTAAAAAGCCTATCAAAATAACAAAATTCGAGGTCGAGAAGAAATTAAATATGAAGTCGACAGAAATAAAAATTGAACTTGAGAATGTAAAAATACTAAGTCCAGAATTCTAAAAGTCGAAAAAACTAACAAATAAAGGCAAAAAAATCGAATTTGAGAATTTAACAACTTTTTTGGTTATTGGAAGTCGAAAAAAATCGAGTCGAAAAAAAAAATAAATTCGAAGTCGACTAAGCTAATGAGTGGCGAGCGAACGCTGACCGGCTCATACAGAACATTCAGAAAATCAAATGGCGGCGCGTTGGCTCCGAAATTACGACGAGTTCTTCTTTTCTTTGGGGAATCTTTTTAACACATGCGAACAACAGCTAAATTCAGCCCCTAGCGATCGAAGTAAATTCCTTTTTCGACGTTTAGACAAGTACGAGAGGACACTTTCAACTCTGATATCAAGGTTTTGCGAGACTTACGGCCACGAGCTGTCACAGCAAACACGTGTCTCGCAGATCTCACGCTAATTCTTCGCCGCACAATTTTTTTGCGTTCTCCTTTCGAAGGGCATTGTTTTCTCCTAGAAGATGGCTTTAATAAAAGGACGACCATGGGTCGTTGTAACTCAGCAACAGCTTCAAACATTGCATGAAGTGTGCGGATTTCGCTGGAATGATGTTGCAGTGACTCTTGGCGTTTCATTTAGGGAGCTGAAGCACGCACCTTTTTGAGACGCGGACAGCAACCGGAAGATAACATTTCTCGTGCTAGGAAAGTATTGTCTCCTAGATTTTTATACTACTCATTTCTAATGGTGAAAAGATACTTTGCAATGTGAATATGGTTGTGTGTGGGCAAGCTAAATGTGTAAACAGCTCACTTCCGGTTACCGTCCGAGTCTCAAAAACGTGCGTGCCTCTCCCTAAAAATTATTTAATAAGATTGCGACGAAGGCGGCATGAATTTGGAATGAAGTGGAAGGGAGGGAATTTTCTTCACTCTCAGATGCTGAACTGGCCGGGTATCTAGTCTAGATACCCGGCAGCCTGGAAGTGTTTTTAAAATACTATCTTTGTTTAGAAATGTCAAGCGATTTCAATTGTAATTTTGGCTTTGTGGCTGAGGAAATCTTCGAGCTTCAGCATACTATAAAATATTGATGTTTCGACACTTGAAAGAAAATTCGTCGTAATCTGACTCCGGTGTCAAGCCTTCGTCGCAATATTATTAATGTCCTGTCGGAAACGCCAAGAGTCTCTGCAACATCATTCCAGCGAAATCCGCACACTTAATGCAGTGTTTGAAGCTGTTGCTGAGTTACAACTGCCCTTGGTGGTCCTTGTAGGCTATAGCTTTCTGTCGGGGCACTTCTTCTGTCGGCTCTCCGACTAACGCTCTTCTAGGAGGAAACAATGCCTTTCGAAATGGGATCGCAAAAAAACTTGTGCGGCGAAGAATTAGCGTGAGATCTGCAAGACACGTTTGCTGTGACAGCTCGTGGCCGCAAGTCTCGCAAAATCTTGATATCAGAGTTGAAAGTGTCCTCTCGTACTCGTCTAAACGTCGAAAAAGGACTTCACTTCGATCGCTAGGGGTTGAATTTAGCTGTTGTTTGCATGTGTTAAGAAGATTCCCCAAAGAAAAGAAGATCTCATCGTAATTTCCAACGCGCCGCCATTTTGATTTTCTGAATGTTCTGTATGAGCCGGTCAGCGTTCGCTCGCCACTCATTAGCTTAGTCGACTTCGATTTTTTTTTTTTTCGACTCGATTTTTTTCGACTTCCAAAAACTGTTAATTTCTCAAATTCGATTTTTTTCCCTTTTATTTGTTAGTTTTTTTCGACTTTTAGAATTCTGGACTTAGTATTTTTACATTCTCAAGTTCAACTTTTATTTCTGTCGACTTCATATTTAAATTTTTCTCGACCTCGAATTTTGTTATTTTGCGGATAGGCTTTTTAGAATTCTGGACTTAGTATTTAGACAATTGGATACATTTACTCCTTTTGGAAGAATGTTTGTGTTTTCCATTTCAGATTTTATGATTTGGATATTTTGTCCGCAACGAAACGCCATACCTCGGTTGCAAGCCAGTTCAGTCCAATACCGGGAATACGAATATGGCCAATTAAATACCAGTCTTCTTTTGAGCCAACCTTGTCCCCACGTTTTTTTTCCCTTCACATTTGGCGGGAGAAGCGCCTTGGGGACGAAGCTGGTGTGGAGCTTTCGGTAAAAGGTATAAATCTTGCAGAGTTTCTCATCGTGCGTTACGTGACAGAATGACGTTGTTTCGTTTTGTTGTCTCAGGCAAAAATTCGCGTCACGCATTGAGTGGCAAAATAACGTAGATTTTGTTTGATTCAGTTTTGTTGTGTCTGAACAGGCCTCATGGGTTGGTGTTGCCCTTGCTTCCTGTTGTGCAACATCTCTAGCCGTATGGATGAAGGATTTCTCTATGGTTGCTGTTGCTCTGAGATCGCTCCATTCACTCTTAGGGCCAAGTTGAGATCAGAGCAGCATATTCAGGTAAGAACACTTAGGAACAGTGTAATACAGGGTCTTAGGCCAAGTTCAGACGCCGTACTTCACATGAGTCGAATCGAATTCAATGAATTAAGTTCATGTGAAGTACCGCTTCTGAATCAATTCGAAACGGCTGATATAATTCGGATCGGCTCAGCCGTTCTTCAGGCCTGAAGAACAGGAAAAAGAAAATCGTTGCAAAAGCGCTTTTAGCGTCTCTGACAGCCTTCCTATGGTTCAGCAAAATACAGTCTAAATACCTTTTGCTCACAACCAGAAACTAATCACGTGTTGAATAGATTTGTCACTTCCATTTCATAACAAAAAATGTAGGGGTAACCACGCGTTTTTAAAGTAATACTTTTTGAAAACTTTTACGGTGCTCGTTACATTTTTTCCTGTCACCTCCTTAGTAAGTAAGACATTTGCGTTTTTGCGCGCGCATTACGACATCTGCAGGTACATGTTTACAGTTGGACTTGAGTGTAATATTTGAAAGATAATAGTTGTGGTCTCAGCTGGAAGACGTAAACAGTTAGTGGTTAGCGATATGCTGCTATTCAGATGTTCCTGGTTTAAGTACTGGTTCATTAAACTTGATTTGGTCGCAGTAGGCCAAAAGTAGGCACCGTCCTTAAATAGAAATCTCGAGCT
>JAHPZR010044453.1:0-12052 GCA_019787425.1 Platygyra sinensis
AAACTCTCGTCATCGCTTTGCATTTGTTTAAGCTTTTCTCTATCTACAACAGGACTTTCATTTGTACTCGGTACCTTCAATGGGATGCGTTCTCCGGCCTTTTTAGCTTGACGTCTTTTGGTTACTGCACCAGCTTCTTGTACATGATCTCGCCAGCTTGGGTCTGGGTCGTCAGCAGCTCTAGTACCTAGTACATTACCAATAATTAAATCATAAACAGCATCGGGAAGACACTGCACTTCCACTTGGCCCTTAAGATAAGGTGTATCAACATCAATCTTTGCAATAGGTACTTTGCTTGTCGTGTTGTCGATTAGCAACATAACATTTAAGTCGCCAGTAAACTGATCCTCGGACACAAGCTCCCTCTTCACTACAATTCCACTACAACCAATATCTCTCAGGACATCAACAGACCTCTCCAACTCTACCTTTCACGACAGGCATTTTACTTCTCACTCCAGTCAACGGTTCAACACAAGCAACTTCTCAATAATGGAATCTTCTTACCACAGGCTAACAGTAGCTTGTCATCTTTAATACAGGACTTAACTTCTTCTTCTGTAGGTTTAACTTCAGGTGACTGAACCAAACAACTGGCGCTAACTTGACCGCGTTGCACAGAGTTACTATCCTTACTTTGTCCTCCTGATCTCCGTCCACCTGATCGACAGTTTCTAGCTGCATGTACCTGCTTGCCACACAGAAAACACTTTTTTGGTATAGTTGGGAGTTGACAGCTTTATGACCACGGGTGTTACATTTAAAACACTGGAGGACTGATGAATTAGACTGTGTGTTCTTAGCTTCTTCCCTCTCAGGCGGTACTGTTGGCTTTCTACTCGCTGAGCTGAACAAATGCTCTGCATGAGCTTCCAAGTACTGGTCAGCAATTTTCGCAATCTTTGGCAAAGTTTCAGGTGCCCTTTCTCGCAGGTGAATGGCCAAATCTTTAAGGTAGGAGTCAATAACTGTTCCTTTACTATTAAGTCCTTTAGACCATCAAAGGTACGCTCAGTATCTGAGAGCTCTAGCCACCGTAGCAGGTATCTGTCCAGTCGTACAATAAACTGCTCCAGACTATCGTCAACTTCTGGTTTGGATGCCCTAAATTTACGACGATAGCCGTCCTCTGTGAGATCGTATCTCTTCGTTAACGCAATCTTTACCTTGTCATAATCCTTAGCTGCTTCCTCCGATAGATGTGAGTACACTTCAAGTTCTCGTCCAGACAACAGAGCACTGAGCTTCGATGCCCATCCAGTTTTATGTGACTTGGCTGTTTCCACAAATCTCTCAAACCTCTACAAATATGCGTCCAAATCATCCTCCCCATCAACAAACAAGGGGAGTTTAGGTGCCTGAGCTCGATCCTCTCTGTCTCCTGGATGATCATCCAGATTTCCTTGTCCTAAACGCGCAAGTTCTAGTTCGTGCTCTCTGTTGGCAGCCTCACCAGCCTCCTTCTGTCTCACAAGTTCTGCTTCCATTTCTAATTTCCTAAATTCTCGTTCCTGTCGCCATGTTTCCCTCTCTTCGTCCTCTCTTCTGCGTCTTTCTTCTTTCTCTTCCTCTTCCTGCCTTCTTTCTTCAAGTCTCCGACGCTTCTCTTCTTTTTCCTCTTCTAGCTGCCTATGTTTCTCTTCTTTTTCTTCTTCTATCTGTCTACGTTTCTCTTCTTTTTCTTCTTGTTCATGCACAAATACAAGCAGCTTTTCTCCTTTTAGTCCAAACTCTTTTTCCATTTGAATAAATTTCTCCATTTCACAGCGTTAAAATTCCAAGACTTTTTCACTCACTAAAACTTGCTTTACAGCACAGGTATACTTCCTTCCAAGTTGTGATCCTTTCCTGGTTATCGGTAGACAACAAACAGTTCCTTGGATTCCACTCTCCAGCGACAGGCTCCCAATGTTGCAAGTTCAATGTTTTAAATGGCAGGTAGTTTGAAGTCTAAACAGAACGCAGGGATGTCGGAAACAACAAGGTTATTTATTCCAGATGAACGCAGTAACTCCACTCAAGACTTCACAACAAGCACACGCTACGCTTGTCAGTTACACTTGAATAAACACTCCTCCCCTAAACTTTGCACACGACCTTTGTCACTCTTCTATAAGCACAGCCTCTTGCCAGATTTCCACGTTACCTCTCTGTCACACTTCAGCAAACACAACCTCTGTCGAAACTTTACATGCGACCTTCGTCACACTCAGTAAACACTACTGACTCACGAGATAATTCTCTCTAAACACTCCTGGGAAAAACCACTTAAAACTATACTGATTTGCTTATATACTTTACAGCATAAGATTGTAGATCTTTCTGGCTCTACTAAATAAACTAACATTACAATGTAAAACTATTTACAGCAGCAAACGTAAACGCTTCAACAAAACCGCCAGAGGCAAAGAAGAGTTTAAGTTTTGACTCCAAACCGCCATGTGCAATTTCGCGGGAATCACCAGTAAATCCACCGTTTAATGTTTGCGTGTCTGCTTTTACAAAGACTACAAAGCTTCCACCTGTCTTTTGTTTTGGTGCCATCAGCCCAATTGCTCCACTCTCGATTTTACGAGCACCAACTTGTTCAAGTGGAGAGTCGTCGGGAATTGTTGGTAGGCCTATGGCGTCCTCGACACCAAAGAGGCCGCTCGAGATTTCAAAACGATCGATCACCGAAACGCAAGTATATCTTTCCGTTGAATATCCCAGCAAAACTGTGCAAAAAGAATTAAAAGATGACCTTGCAGTTCTTGGAAAGGCGATTGCCTCTGGTTTCGAACAGCGAATTGCCAAAGCAATATTGAAGAATGTTACACTCGAGAAAATTGTTGTGGAAAAAGTTCTCCAGCTAATGACGTCGCAAATTAATGGTATCTGTAGCAGAAAACAATCTTCCATGTTAAGAGCTAACACAAAGGAGGAGCTTCTAAACTTCGATTTCGAGAAACTCTGTCTTGAATGGAAAGAAAGAGCACCTATCTTCTGTGCGTTTCTAATGACATGCTTCAACTACTCGCAAGGAGAATGCTCCACAATGGCTTCCTAGCATAGCAGTCGCAGGGTCGATCCCGTTAAAGCAGCGAAACACACACATAAATGGTAGTGCATCTATCAGGGCTTTTGAAAGTCAAGATAAAATAAACTTCAAACAATTTTAAACATAGGCACGCAAGGCGTGCGAGAGTTATTTTTTCAAGTAAAAGGTTATGAAAATGGGAGCATTTAAGCGACTCTTTACAGTTATAAGGCCCTCCACAGACTAGGGATTTAGTTGTCGACAACTATTTGTTATCGACAACTAAAAGTTATCGACAACTAAAAAACGTAGTCTGTGGCGCAAGTTGTCGACAACTAAACCCCAAATTATTAGTTGTCGACAACTAACAGTTGTCGACGGCTTCATTTTTGGGCGTTTTTCTAGTGTGTGAAAACTTTTGTTTTAGTTGTCGACTACTTTTAGATCTCCGCGCTATTGTGAGCATGCGTAGTAAGCTCTTGGTGCCCAACCTCCCTGCGTATCGGTTGCTAAATCAGTATTTGGCGCCAGTGTGTGGAATCCCTTTATCGGAGTTATTTAGTTGTCGATAACTTTTAGTTGTCGATCACAAATAGTTGTCGACTACTAAATCCCTAGTCTGTGGAGGGCCTAATTCAGTTAATTTGACAATTTTTTTGGCTACAATGTACAGCAAGAAAGAAACTGAGAATCTGATGTACATACGATCTTATATTGCTAAGATAAGTTGCCATTTTAAGTTGTCGCTAGAGGGTATGGATAAAATATAGGCACGCTAAGCGTGTAGGAGTTTTTTTGTTGGAATAAATGGGCCGGTGGAAGGAGGGGAGAATGGGTGACTGTTTTTCTGTAGGGTTTTGAGTTGTTGGGCAAAAAAGGGCTTTGAATTGTTTTTTCTTGTAGAGGGGCAAGCCATACATGTGTATTGTGTGCTTCCAAAATGAAACATGGAGTATTGACAGATGATGATTTAATACCTATATTATTTTTGTGGATGGAATAATAGAAATATAGTACATGTAGGTCCAAACTGTTGTAAGTAAGGTATGGGTTAGAGACGACAAGAAAGATCGTAAATCTTATAACCGCGCTTTTAAAAATTAGCTGTTTTCCTTGCACTACAGTCACAACGCAATGCACATTCCAGAGACCCCTCGATGATTCATTTATTACTGTAGACACCATATCACTTGATCAACACAAACTATATTATTGCATCATCGTTCATCCCTATGATGACGTCATGGTTAATAATCACCGGAACATCTACCCTCACGTTTCTTATCTGCAAGCAGTCCTTGTTGATTTACTGATGACTATAGCCACGCAATTAACTGATCAATCTGAAGCACAACTGACAACAACGACTAGACACGAACTGTTTAAGTCTCTTATTGCACCATCACATTGACCCGTCCATAAGATACACGATGCGCCGACTAAGAAGAATTTTTTTCACAAAGAAATAACTCAAAAATAGCAAGAAAGCGAAATATAAGCTCTCTGACTCGTTTAAGCCTGATTTACTGATTAATTTGTAGTTTAACTTGGTGAACGCAGTCTTCAAAGAATATTATTTTGAACAGTTTTCCTACTTTTTTACCTTTAACAAAAAGATCTCGGACTGAAACGAATATCATAAAATGTCCTTGAATTAACCATATCAAACCTCTACTGCAGACACCTAAAAGCTGTCCAAACATGTTAACTTCTTTTTTTGTTTAATATCCTGAGAATAAGAGGCCATAACTTGTTAGCTCTAACTGAATTTACTCCCATGTGAAAAACAAAAGTGTTAAGTTACCATTTGTAACTAAAAATAGCAATATCTCGTTTTCTTTGTTCAAACATTTCATGGGAACAAGTGGTGACGATTCGTCAGCTCTAATTGAATTTACTCCCTTGTGAAAAACAGAAGTGTCAAGTTACCATTTCTAACTAAAAAATAGCAAACATCTCGGTCAAACAAGTGCTCACGATTCATCACCTCTAATTGAATTTACTTCCTTGTAAAAAACCAAGAGTGTCAAATTACCCTTTGTAACTAAAAATAAAGATATCTCTTTACATTTGCATACAAGAACAAAACAATAGTCACTTCCACTTATTTTGTAAACATTAAAACTGTTTCAAATCTAAATAGTCTCGTCTCCTCTAAAATATGTCCTTTGAACTAGAAGCGACGATTCGTGACCTCTAATTGAATTTACTCGTTTTGAAAGACAAAAGTATCAAGTTACCCTTTGCAACCTGAAATAAAGTACTCTTCCCATTTGTTTACTACTGACTCATGAACTACTTTAAAACGCAAAGCTTATCTCGTTCATTACACTGAAACAACCCAATGTATATTATGGAACTGTCACAATCCCCTCCAAACCGGACTAAAATCATAAACCGGCAACATACACGTCAGTCTTAATTATTCAATCACCAAAGTCCTTGCACTTAATACAATCACACAACTCCCAAGACTTCATTTACCTCACTTAAGTTATCTTGAAGAAGAAATTTTCTTTTTCTTCTACTACAATTCGTCGTGCTTGGCTATTAATGTGATAACTGAGCGAAAACCCTGATAACATTGACAAGAAAAGATTAAGTTTCATTTATAACATGTCTTCTCATCCCAGTAGTAAACAAGAGCATTATTAATGTAAAATCGTCACAGAATAATTTCTTTTTGTTCTGTTGACGAAACTAATCGTTGTCTCTTCGCTTTTCTCGTTGAAACTTATCATTGAAACTGATCAATGGATGCTGAAATAACTACTCGCTCTCGACTCTGCAGCAATATTTAGGTTTCACTATAACACGCAAACGATTCGAGCCTGGTCACAACCTCTTCACAGTCCCTCTATTGCATTCCGCCCCCTTGAATATAATTGTTCCTATCGTAGACACCACATCAACATTAGTAGTAGAGCGGCTAACACTCATTTAATTCAAAACCTTACATAATAGGAAAAGCTCACCCTTCATCGCATGCTCGCAGTTATACATGATCCCGAACACTATGTTTCTTTGACTGATTATCCAATTGCTAATGACTATCAAACCCGCCCACAAAATCCTCAGCCTAACCCACAGAAAATGTCGAGGTAAACCCAATTTATGAATTACTTCCTCCTCTTTTACGGAATGCAATAGAGGGACTGTGAAGAGGTTGTGACCAGGCTCGAATCGTTTGCGTGTTATAGTGAAACCTAAATATTGCTGCAGAGTCGAGAGCGAGTAGTTATTTCAGCATCCATTGATCAGTTTCAATGATAAGTTTCAACGAGAAAAGCGAAGAGACAACGATTAGTTTCGTCAACAGAACAAAAAGAAATTATTCTGTGACGATTTTACATTAATAATGCTCTTGTTTACTACTGGGATGAGAAGACATGTTATAAATGAAACTTAATCTTTTCTTGTCAATGTTATCAGGGTTTTCGCTCAGTTATCACATTAATAGCCAAGCACGACGAATTGTAGTAGAAGAAAAAGAAAATTTCTTCTTCAAGATAACTTAAGTGAGGTAAATGAAGTCTTGGGAGTTGTGTGATTGTATTAAGTGCAAGGACTTTGGTGATTGAATAATTAAGACTGACGTGTATGTTGCCGGTTTATGATTTTAGTCCGGTTTGGAGGGGATTGTGACAGTTCCATAATATACATTGGGTTGTTTCAGTGTAATGAACGAGATAAGCTTTGCGTTTTAAAGTAGTTCATGAGTCAGTAGTAAACAAATGGGAAGAGTACTTTATTTCAGGTTGCAAAGGGTAACTTGATACTTTTGTCTTTCAAAACGAGTAAATTCAATTAGAGGTCACGAATCGTCGCTTCTAGTTCAAAGGACATATTTTAGAGGAGACGAGACTATTTAGATTTGAAACAGTTTTAATGTTTACAAAATAAGTGGAAGTGACTATTGTTTTGTTCTTGTATGCAAATGTAAAGAGATATCTTTATTTTTAGTTACAAAGGGTAATTTGACACTCTTGGTTTTTTACAAGGAAGTAAATTCAATTAGAGGTGATGAATCGTGAGCACTTGTTTGACCGAGATGTTTGCTATTTTTTAGTTAGAAATGGTAACTTGACACTTCTGTTTTTCACAAGGGAGTAAATTCAATTAGAGCTGACGAATCGTCACCACTTGTTCCCATGAAATGTTTGAACAAAGAAAACGAGATATTGCTATTTTTAGTTACAAATGGTAACTTAACACTTTTGTTTTTCACATGGGAGTAAATTCAGTTAGAGCTAACAAGTTATGGCCTCTTATTCTCAGGATATTAAACAAAAAAAGAAGTTAACATGTTTGGACAGCTTTTAGGTGTCTGCAGTAGAGGTTTGATATGGTTAATTCAAGGACATTTTATGATATTCGTTTCAGTCCGAGATCTTTTTGTTAAAGGTAAAAAAGTAGGAAAACTGTTCAAAATAATATTCTTTGAAGACTGCGTTCACCAAGTTAAACTACAAATTAATCAGTAAATCAGGCTTAAACGAGTCAGAGAGCTTATATTTCGCTTTCTTGCTATTTTTGAGTTATTTCTTTGTGAAAAAAATTCTTCTTAGTCGGCGCATCGTGTATCTTATGGACGGGTCAATGTGATGGTGCAATAAGAGACTTAAACAGTTCGTGTCTAGTCGTTGTTGTCAGTTGTGCTTCAGATTGATCAGTTAATTGCGTGGCTATAGTCATCAGTAAATCAACAAGGACTGCTTGCAGATAAGAAACGTGAGGGTAGATGTTCCGGTGATTATTAACCATGACGTCATCATAGGGATGAACGATGATGCAATAATATAGTTTGTGTTGATCAAGTGATATGGTGTCTACAGTAATAAATGAATCATCGAGGGGGTCTCTGGAATGTGCATTGCGTTGTGACTGTAGTGCAAGGAAAACAGCTAATTTTTAAAAGCGCGGTTATAAGATTTACGATCTTTCTTGTCGTCTCTAACCCATACCTTACTTACAACAGTTTGGACCTACATGTACTATATTTCTATTATTCCATCCACAAAAATAATATAGGTATTAAATCATCATCTGTCAATACTCCATGTTTCATTTTGGAAGCACACAATACACATGTATGGCTTGCCCCTCTACAAGAAAAAACAATTCAAAGCCCTTTTTTGCCCAACAACTCAAAACCCTACAGAAAAACAGTCACCCATTCTCCCCTCCTTCCACCGGCCCATTTATTCCAACAAAAAAACTCCTACACGCTTAGCGTGCCTATATTTTATCCATACCCTCTAGCGACAACTTAAAATGGCAACTTATCTTAGCAATATAAGATCGTATGTACATCAGATTCTCAGTTTCTTTCTTGCTGTACATTGTAGCCAAAAAAATTGTCAAATTAACTGAATTAGGCCCTCCACAGACTAGGATTTAGTAGTCGACAACTATTTGTGATCGACAACTAAAAGTTATCGACAACTAAATAACTCCGATAAAGGGATTCCACACACTGGCGCCAAATACTGATTTAGCAACCGATACGCAGGGAGGTTGGGCACCAAGAGCTTACTACGCATGCTCACAATAGCGCGGAGATCTAAAAGTAGTCGACAACTAAAACAAAAGTTTTCACACACTAGAAAAACGCCCAAAAATGAAGCCGTCGACAACTGTTAGTTGTCGACAACTAATAATTTGGGGTTTAGTTGTCGACAACTTGCGCCACAGACTACGTTTTTTAGTTGTCGATAACTTTTAGTTGTCGATAACAAATAGTTGTCGACAACTAAATCCCTAGTCTGTGGAGGGCCTTATAACTGTAAAGAGTCGCTTAAATGCTCCCATTTTCATAACCTTTTACTTGAAAAAATAACTCTCGCACGCCTTGCGTGCCTATGTTTAAAATTGTTTGAAGTTTATTTTATCTTGACTTTCAAAAGCCCTGATAGATGCACTACCATTTATGTGTGTGTTTCGCTGCTTTAACGGGATCGACCCTGCGACTGCTATGCTAGGAAGCCATTGTGGAGCATTCTCCTTGCGAGTAGTTGAAGCATGTCATTAGAAACGCACAGAAGATAGGTGCTCTTTCTTTCCATTCAAGACAGAGTTTCTCGAAATCGAAGTTTAGAAGCTCCTCCTTTGTGTTAGCTCTTAACATGGAAGATTGTTTTCTGCTACAGATACCATTAATTTGCGACGTCATTAGCTGGAGAACTTTTTCCACAACAATTTTCTCGAGTGTAACATTCTTCAATATTGCTTTGGCAATTCGCTGTTCGAAACCAGAGGCAATCGCCTTTCCAAGAACTGCAAGGTCATCTTTTAATTCTTTTTGCACAGTTTTGCTGGGATATTCAACGGAAAGATATACTTGCGTTTCGGTGATCGATCGTTTTGAAATCTCGAGCGGCCTCTTTGGTGTCGAGGACGCCATAGGCCTACCAACAATTCCCGACGACTCTCCACTTGAACAAGTTGGTGCTCGTAAAATCGAGAGTGGAGCAATTGGGCTGATGGCACCAAAACAAAAGACAGGTGGAAGCTTTGTAGTCTTTGTAAAAGCAGACACGCAAACATTAAACGGTGGATTTACTGGTGATTCCCGCGAAATTGCACATGGCGGTTTGGAGTCAAAACTTAAACTCTTCTTTGCCTCTGGCGGTTTTGTTGAAGCGTTTACGTTTGCTGCTGTAAATAGTTTTACATTGTAATGTTAGTTTATTTAGTAGAGCCAGAAAGATCTACAATCTTATGCTGTAAAGTATATAAGCAAATCAGTATAGTTTTAAGTGGTTTTTCCCAGGAGTGTTTAGAGAGAATTATCTCGTGAGTCAGTAGTGTTTACTGAGTGTGACGAAGGTCGCATGTAAAGTTTCGACAGAGGTTGTGTTTGCTGAAGTGTGACAGAGAGGTAACGTGGAAATCTGGCAAGAGGCTGTGCTTATAGAAGAGTGACAAAGGTCGTGTGCAAAGTTTAGGGGAGGAGTGTTTATTCAAGTGTAACTGACAAGCGTAGCGTGTGCTTGTTGTGAAGTCTTGAGTGGAGTTACTGCGTTCATCTGGAATAAATAACCTTGTTGTTTCCGACATCCCTGCGTTCTGTTTAGACTTCAAACTACCTGCCATTTAAAACATTGAACTTGCAACATTGGGAGCCTGTCGCTGGAGAGTGGAATCCAAGGAACTGTTTGTTGTCTACCGATAACCAGGAAAGGATCACAACTTGGAAGGAAGTATACCTGTGCTGTAAAGCAAGTTTTAGTGAGTGAAAAAGTCTTGGAATTTTAACGCTGTGAAATGGAGAAATTTATTCAAATGGAAAAAGAGTTTGGACTAAAAGGAGAAAAGCTGCTTGTATTTGTGCATGAACAAGAAGAAAAAGAAGAGAAACGTAGACAGATAGAAGAAGAAAAAGAAGAGAAACATAGGCAGCTAGAAGAGGAAAAAGAAGAGAAGCGTCGGAGACTTGAAGAAAGAAGGCAGGAAGAGGAAGAGAAAGAAGAAAGACGCAGAAGAGAGGACGAAGAGAGGGAAACATGGCGACAGGAACGAGAATTTAGGAAATTAGAAATGGAAGCAGAACTTGTGAGACAGAAGGAGGCTGGTGAGGCTGCCAACAGAGAGCACGAACTAGAACTTGCGCGTTTAGGACAAGGAAATCTGGATGATCATCCAGGAGACAGAGAGGATCGAGCTCAGGCACCTAAACTCCCCTTGTTTGTTGATGGGGAGGATGATTTGGACGCATATTTGTAGAGGTTTGAGAGATTTGTGGAAACAGCCAAGTCACATAAAACTGGATGGGCATCGAAGCTCAGTGCTCTGTTGTCTGGACGAGAACTTGAAGTGTACTCACATCTATCGGAGGAAGCAGCTAAGGATTATGACAAGGTAAAGATTGCGTTAACGAAGAGATACGATCTCACAGAGGACGGCTATCGTCGTAAATTTAGGGCATCCAAACCAGAAGTTGACGATAGTCTGGAGCAGTTTATTGTACGACTGGACAGATACCTGCTACGGTGGCTAGAGCTCTCAGATACTGAGCGTACCTTTGATGGTCTAAAGGACTTAATAGTAAAGGAACAGTTTATTGACTCCTACCTTAAAGATTTGGCCATTCACCTGCGAGAAAGGGCACCTGAAACTTTGCCAAAGATTGCGAAAATTGCTGACCAGTACTTGGAAGCTCATGCAGAGCATTTGTTCAGCTCAGCGAGTAGAAAGCCAACAGTACCGCCTGAGAGGGAAGAAGCTAAGAACACACAGTCTAATTCATCAGTCCTCCAGTGTTTTAAATGTAACACCCGTGGTCATAAAGCTGTCAACTCCCAACTATACCAAAAAAGTGTTTTCTGTGTGGCAAGCAGGTACATGCAGCTAGAAACTGTCGATCAGGTGGACGGAGATCAGGAGGACAAAGTAAGGATAGTAACTCTGTGCAACGCGGTCAAGTTAGCGCCAGTTGTTTGGTTCAGTCACCTGAAGTTAAACCTACAGAAGAAGAAGTTAAGTCCTGTATTAAAGATGACAAGCTACTGTTAGCCTGTGGTAAGAAGATTCCATTATTGAGAAGTGCTTGTGTTGAACCGTTGACTGGAGTGAGAAGTAAAATGCCTGTCGTGAAAGGTAGAGTTGGAGAGGTCTGTTGATGTCCTGAGAGATATTGGTTGTAGTGGAATTGTAGTGAAGAGGGAGCTTGTGTCCGAGGATCAGTTTACTGGCGACTTAAATGTTATGTTGCTAATCGACAACACGACAAGCAAAGTACCTATTGCAAAGATTGATGTTGATACACCTTATCTTAAGGGCCAAGTGGAAGTGCAGTGTCTTCCCGATGCTGTTTATGATTTAATTATTGGTAATGTACTAGGTACTAGAGCTGCTGACGACCCAGACCCAAGCTGGCGAGATCATGTACAAGAAGCTGGTGCAGTAACCAAAAGACGTCAAGCTAAAAAGGCCGGAGAACGCATCCCATTGAAGGTACCGAGTACAAATGAAAGTCCTGTTGTAGATAGAGAAAAGCTTAACAAATGCAAAGCGATGACGAGAGTTTAA
>JAHPZR010044455.1:0-2500 GCA_019787425.1 Platygyra sinensis
GTAGAAGCGCACGAACATTTCATCATTGTTTACAAAGCGTTTTATCAGTGTTTACTCAAGAATTTAGCCTTGTTGTGTGGCTTCATGTGCGACCGGAAAATGAGCCCAAAAAAAATTGGTCAGTGCCGATATTTTTGAGTCTTTCGGACCGACCAAAAAAAAAATTCGCTCTAGTGCGACCCCCCACTATTTTGCCGCGGCTTCTTTGAAGTTTGGTAAAGTCGGAAAAAATTTTATCAAGGAGAAACACGTCGGTCGCACTCGTCTACAACACTCCTTGACAGCTTTTTTTGCAAAGTAAACAAAAATTTACCTAGTGCGACCGGCCCCATAATAAGTAAGCTTATTAAACTCAACAGGAAATGTTTATTCAAAGAATAATATAGAGCCCGTGAGTGTGCAGTTAATCTCAACATGTCAGAATAGATATTCTGAAATTTCCGTACAGAATAGACCAACTTATCAATAAAACCGTACTGTTTTTAAACAAAAGAAAGGCAACGATAATAAATATTCATTCCCCATGTGTGATGAATACTTCTAGGTCAGCCGCTGTTTGCGTGTTATTTATTTCCAATTGGTGGCCTACACCTCGCTCGCTACTATAAACAATTAAACATATCAGCTGCGCATGTTGTATCCATCACTAGAAGGCACCTTTTTAATCAGAAAAGGTTACGAAAACGTTCGTAAAAAATAACCAGCTTTGAAGCTGCGTTTAAAGACGGTGCCTGTTTTTGTTAGTGCTTTCAAGTTCTGCGCATCACGCAAGGCATGGCTCACACGCCACGCGCCCGCTAAGGTTGAACCAACTACGCTTCCAGCTGCGTGACCTGAGAACAAAATTCTTCTACTGTGACCAAATGAAGTTTCAATGGTAGCGCACTAAAACAAGGAATAGCAGAAACAGTTGTTGACAGCTTCCGTCTAGCCGTTATACGCAGAAAATTATACTGAAATCCAGCTGCAAACATGAAGTGGCAGATGGCGTGATGCGAGCGCGCGCGTAAAACGAGTGGAAGAGACTCAAATGTTTGACTTGGTTGGGATGTGACAGGATGATAATATAAAAGGCACCGAAATAATTTTCCAAAAAGGTGAGAACGACTAATTTAAATTTTAAGAGCGCATTTGCTATAAAATTGGTGGTAATCCTAGTAAACAATCAAACAGTTTCTGGTGGCGAGGAAAAGCTATTTAGACTTGATTACATGGCAAGGTAGTTTTGAGGTAAATCCGAGCTGCGTTCTGATTGGTTCTTTCTTGGTCGGGTTTACGCCATACGGACCGTTTCCATGGAAACAGTCATAAGTTGTGTATTTTCTGTCTTCAAAAGCTGGCAAATTCAAAACAGGCATGGCCCGATTGCCATATAATAAACTACTTTAATACTAACCTAGCTTGCTCAAACTGCACTTGGGAATATTGGCCCGAGGTAGTGGCAGTGTGCACTATTTCCCAGTATGGTCCTTGCTCTCGGTTAGAAAGAGGTTAGTATTTTGGCTAAACCAGAGGACAGCTCTCAGGGACGCTAAAACCGCTGATGCGACGATAACTTTATTTCCAACGACATATCAAACGTTTTTATATACCATTTATCACCTAGTTAGAAGACTTTAATAAAATAAATGGGTTTGCTTTTCTGTATTTAGGTGAATTCTAAGGATATATGTGAAGAAGGATCTTTAACTTGCTTTTCGAAAAAATGCTGACGTTCAAGGCTAATTATCTCGGTAAAATGCGTCCCAGTAACTCAGCCAAATTGCATTGATCGGGAACACTTATCGCTCGTGTTTGGTATGGTTTTTTTTCTCTCGGCTTGTTACCGGCGCTGTTCCATTTTGTTTCACTGTTCATGTTTCTTTCTTTTTCTTTGTTTTAGTGTTGAGAGTTTGGTCGTTTAATTCGTAATTGTCCCAAGAGCTCCGTAAACACATCCTCGTCGGACCGTCCGCCTAACCGGGGTGACTAGCCGATCCTAAATGGTCAGCTTCGGATGTCGATGTTGATATTGTCGAAACCAATGAGTACTCTTTAATTGATGATTATTTAGAAAGTGAGATAGATATTACTTCAAAAGCCAGAACTTGATGATAATTTCAGGACATATAAGATGAACGATAGACCACCACTTAACAATATATTAAAATCCAGCAGGGAACTCTGCCTGTT
This sequence comes from Platygyra sinensis, assembly GCA_019787425.1. NCBI lineage: Eukaryota > Metazoa > Cnidaria > Anthozoa > Scleractinia > Merulinidae > Platygyra > Platygyra sinensis. The sequence goes on from JAHPZR010044455.1 coordinate 2,173, forward strand.
CTCTTGAGTATATCGGTAACTACGCTCATAATTTTCTACAAATTTTCAGTCTGACGATGGTATAGTTTATACCGAAATATAACTGTCACTTAAGATCTCGGTTTTTGTTCATTTGTTTCAAAATTTAAAGACACGTTGAATCTACTTGGTCTATCGTTCATCTTATAAGTGGGGTAGAGTTTGTTGAAGGTTCATCCGGTGTAAAAGGTCGCCTGAAACAGTGTATCAGCTATTGGGAATCTACCATTTGTGCTCCGCAGTTTGTCTTAGGCTCGATTTCTGAATACTATAGATTACCATTGGTCAAATTTCCAGATAAGTGCCATTT
>JAHPZR010044455.1:12500-14900 GCA_019787425.1 Platygyra sinensis
TGGTAGATTCCCAATAGCTGATACACTGTTTCAGGCGACCTTTTACACCGGATGAACCTTCAACAAACTCTACCCCACTTATAAGATGAACGATAGACCAAGTAGATTCAACGTGTCTTTAAATTTTGAAACAAATGAACAAAAACCGAGATCTTAAGTGACAGTTATATTTCGGTATAAACTATACCATCGTCAGACTGAAAATTTGTAGAAAATTATGAGCGTAGTTACCGATATACTCAAGAGAACAGGCAGAGTTCCCTGCTGGATTTTAATATATTGTTAAGTGGTGGTCTATCGTTCATCTTATATGTCCTGAAATTATCATCAAGTTCTGGCTTTTGAAGTAATATCTATCTCACTTTCTAAATAATCATCAATTAAAGAGTACTCATTGGTTTCGACAATATCAACATCGACATCCGAAGCTGACCATTTAGGATCGGCTAGTCACCCCCGGTTAGGCGGACGGTCCGACGAGGATGTGTTTACGGAGCTCTTGGGACAATTACGAATTAAACGACCAAACTCTCAACACTAAAACAAAGAAAAAGAAAGAAACATGAACAGTGAAACAAAATGGAACAGCGCCGGTAACAAGCCGAGAGAAAAAAAACCATACCAAACACGAGCGATAAGTGTTCCCGATCAATGCAATTTGGCTGAGTTACTGGGACGCATTTTACCGAGATAATTAGCCTTGAACGTCAGCATTTTTTCGAAAAGCAAGTTAAAGATCCTTCTTCACATATATCCTTAGAATTCACCTAAATACAGAAAAGCAAACCCATTTATTTTATTAAAGTCTTCTAACTAGGTGATAAATGGTATATAAAAACGTTTGATATGTCGTTGGAAATAAAGTTATCGTCGCATCAGCGGTTTTAGCGTCCCTGAGAGCTGTCCTCTGGTTTAGCCAAAATACTAACCTCTTTCTAACCGAGAGCAAGGACCATACTGGGAAATAGTGCACACTGCCACTACCTCGGGCCAATATTCCCAAGTGCAGTTTGAGCAAGCTAGGTTAGTATTAAAGTAGTTTATTATATGGCAATCGGGCCATGCCTGTTTTGAATTTGCCAGCTTTTGAAGACAGAAAATACACAACTTATGACTGTTTCCATGGAAACGGTCCGTATGGCGTAAACCCGACCAAGAAAGAACCAATCAGAACGCAGCTCGGATTTACCTCAAAACTACCTTGCCATGTAATCAAGTCTAAATAGCTTTTCCTCGCCACCAGAAACTGTTTGATTGTTTACTAGGATTACCACCAATTTTATAGCAAATGCGCTCTTAAAATTTAAATTAGTCGTTCTCACCTTTTTGGAAAATTATTTCGGTGCCTTTTATATTATCATCCTGTCACATCCCAACCAAGTCAAACATTTGAGTCTCTTCCACTCGTTTTACGCGCGCGCTCGCATCACGCCATCTGCCACTTCATGTTTGCAGCTGGATTTCAGTATAATTTTCTGCGTATAACGGCTAGACGGAAGCTGTCAACAACTGTTTCTGCTATTCCTTGTTTTAGTGCGCTACCATTGAAACTTCATTTGGTCACAGTAGAAGAATTTTGTTCTCAGGTCACGCAGCTGGAAGCGTAGTTGGTTCAACCTTAGCGGGCGCGTGGCGTGTGAGCCATGCCTTGCGTGATGCGCAGAACTTGAAAGCACTAACAAAAACAGGCACCGTCTTTAAACGCAGCTTCAAAGCTGGTTATTTTTTACGAACGTTTTCGTAACCTTTCTGATTAAAAAGGTGCCTTCTAGTGATGGATACAACATGCGCAGCTGATATGTTTAATTGTTTATAGTAGCGAGCGAGGTGTAGGCCACCAATTGGAAATAAATAACACGCAAACAGCGGCTGACCTAGAAGTATTCATCACACATGGGGAATGAATATTTATTATCGTTGCCTTTTCTTTTGTTTAAAAACAGTACGGTTTTATTGATAAGTTGGTCTATTCTGTACGGAAATTTCAGAATATCTATTCTGACATGTTGAGATTAACTGCACACTCACGGGCTCTATATTATTCTTTGAATTAAACATTTCCTGTTGAGTTTAATAAGCTTACTTATTATGGGGCCGGTCGCACTAGGTAAATTTTTGTTTACTTTGCAAAAAAAGCTGTCAAGGAGTGTTGTAGACGAGTGCGACCGACGTGTTTCTCCTTGAAATTTTCGACTTACCAACTTCAAAGAAGCGCGGCAAAATAGTGGGGGTCGCACTAGAGCGAATTTTTTTTTGGTCGGTCCGAAAGACTCAAAAATATCGGCACTGACCAATTTTTTTGGGCTCATTTTCCGGTCGCACATGAAGCCACACAACAAGGCTAAATTCTTGAGTAAACACTGATAAAACGCTTTGTAAACAATGATGAAATGTTCGTGC
>JAHPZR010044456.1:0-17707 GCA_019787425.1 Platygyra sinensis
ATATAATAACTAAATCAATGCGCGCGCTCTGATTGGTCATCAGCTATGGTTTATTGTGCCGGTAAACCCATGGAAAAATCGCGCGTCTTCTCAGTTATTATATAAAAGCAATAGACCACAAATTTCTATGGTTTATAGGCTGATAAACCACTTGGGGATGTTGGTAGAACACTCGAAGAATTCGTAAATCACTCGCCTGCGGCTCGTGATTTACAAATTCTTCTCGTGTTCTATCAACATCCCGCGTGGTTTATCAGCCTATAAACCATAGAAACTTGTGGTCTATTGCTTAAATCTCACTTCGGCACAATTTTGGACATTTTGCTGAAACAAAGCTCACGTAAGTGTATACCTACAAAACACAAGTATGATCTAGACTGAAACAACATTTGTGAACATGATAGCTTTATGTGCCCTCAAGCCTTTTGTTTTAGCAACACTCACGGGATAATTCTATTTATAAGCCGTCAAACATCTCAGGCGGTGCCCATATGGCAGTTCGCTCCCTAACAAGTTTAAGTAGCGGGTTTGGAAACTATTCAAAAGTTTATATTGTATTGCAAATATTTCGAAAGCTTAAAATTTCGGCCGCTTAAAAAATTCAGACGGTTTAAATTTTCGCACACTTTTTTACTTTATCCGAAATTAAAATCGTCCAAAATCTTGGCAAGTACTGAATATAACTACTACCACTGACTATCGACCATCCCACTATCCGAGGAAAAACCTCAGACGTAGATTACACCGCTGACCATACTCACCAATCCAACGAAGATGCATATGAGCTGGATAACATCAGTGTAAGCCACAAGAGTAGAGCCCTCCAATCAGCGTGTAAAAAACAGCGATACATGCTGAAACAATGATGGAGGCAAAGCGATCCAAGTTGATCACGACGCTAACTGTGGCTCCAAGAGCAGCTAAGATGGCTGCCGACCAAAATATCTCGCCCAGCAAGGCCGGAATGTATAACAGTCCACCCATGCGCAGACCGTACTTCTCTTGAAAAGGGTCCAGCATCGTGAAGTACTCTTTTTTACGCATGATCTTTGCAAAAGCCACCCACCTGAGAATCAAATGATGAAAAGAAAGGCGTTTCACTTTTCAATTGCAAGCGGGTTGGGTTTTAGGTTGATATAAATGGTGGTTGTTGTGTATAAAGTGGTTTTCACTTGATTATCAAAAGAAATTCGCACTTGGTTTGGTTTGCAGTTTTAAGCTTAGTGATTGGTTTAAAAACCTCTCGCCACTTACTCAAACCAATCAGAAGTTACGCCAAAACAATCGCGTTGCGCCGGCTAATATGTTTTTTGATTCGTTCATTCAATTGTCTGTGTCCTTTATGATTGCCAAAGTAATTCAACCTCCAGTCGTTTATTCCGGATAATAAACATCGTTGTAAGATCATTTTTTTAGAACACTCACCTATAACCAAGCTAAGCGCATATCCCCAAGGGGCCTGGGCCCAGACGAGACCTGAGCCGTGTCATACACCACTTCTGCTGTTCCATTGATGTATCCTCCTCCAACCCATGTTGCTTTTGAAACAGACAAAGTAGATTACCAGCAGATTACGAATTTGTTAGATTTAGCGATAGCGATAGTCTACCATACGGACACACCCATTACAATCTTCCTGGTTGTTTACTGTAATATGTCACGCAAAAGTTTCTTTTGCGTGACGTGCAAAAGAGGCAAAAATAGAGGAAAAACGGCGGGATTCGGGATCAACAAGGGTTCAAGTGACGCTAGTTTCTAGCACTTTGTTGTAAAGCGTAACTTCTTGGGCAGAAAAATGTGATTTTAAACCCGCTGAACAATCATCCACAACAAATGAAAACGACTTTGACACTTGTTTGTGACAAGAAGAAACAATGGAAGTAATAACGAGGGAAAAACTGACAAAGAAATTAGACTAGAAATGAAGCTCGATAAACAAACGGTATGCAAAGAGATTGTTGGAAAAAGAAAGAACACAATAACGTCGAATTATGTCCGAACGCCTCATAATATATTCTTAAAACTGAACACTCGCAAAGTCAACAACTTCACCGCACTTTTGTACACAAAAGGACGCAAGAAAATTTCGACAATCTATCTTTGTTAAAAAGCCTTTATTACCTGTCATGGTGAAAGTGCCAACAAATATTCCAATACTTCTGCCTGCTAACATGGCTTCTTCTTCGCCTTCTTTTCTTCGCCTTGCGGCCCACAGCCAATAACGAGGATCAACAGATAAAACACAATGATTGCCACCACACCAACATGTTGATATCCGCCATATCTCGTGAATGCTGTCAGTGTACAACAAATTTAGAAGAATCTGAAAAACGGAAAAAAACATAACCTCAAACTTACAAATATTTCGCCAACATTCCTCACAACTTCTAGGAGCGTTGCTTTTTTTGACAATACAACTCACTTTTTGCGTCGTAAAAACACCCCTTCTATTGTGTTTGTTTCAATAAAAGCGATCAGCTCTCTAATTAAATTCCAAGGTAGATTTGTACTGCAGCTTTACGATAGAACTTGGGCAGGGTAACTAAACTGCTCCCAAGCGACCCAGAAATCTGCACATGAGTAACTCCAGCGTCTGTCGTCCGGTTTGCTGTCATTTAAAACAAACTAAAACTACCAAGCGCCACCGGCTTCTAGAGTTCTTAAGAGTGTTTAATCGCGTTTGAACCAATCAGTGGCAAGGAATAAATGACTACTGTACAATGTTTAGTTCGAACAATACCAGTTCAAATTAATCGACACCTTTTAAAGGCAAAGTACTCCTCGGATGTCAGGTTGATCAATTGGCTCGGTAGAATAACACAACAAAATAAATAATTTTTTTTTCTATTTGTAATCTTCCTCCTACTTTGGCTTTTAAGAGCTCTTTTTAACTCCGCAAAGAAGTCTAAATTTCTTCTGCAGTGAAGTAAATTCTTGCACTACAAAAAGGCTTGCCTAGTACTTATTTGATTAGCAGATCGATGTTTACGATAACGGCTAATAAATGACGAAAAAGTCGCAAGCGATCGCGGAATGTTCAATTCAGTAATTAACATAACGCTTGAATCCAGTGAGCTAAACTCGATGAAGCGCTCTTGCAATCTACTTTTTCAAAACAACAGCAATAAAAAAAAACATTGAAACACTGGGCGGTAATATATGGTCGTTTGCAGTTTCCACCCGTGGAGATGTGTAGCCGATCCCTACCCCTTCCCGCCCGCAACGCAGGTTACTTTCTCTCTCTCGTTGAGGACGCCAGGTCTACGGTTGCGGTTTTTTTAACCATTTCAGCCTCAACTTCTAAACATTAATTCTCCTGAAAATTGTCATGCATTCCATTCAATGACAGTTCTGAGAACTTGGCGTTATATCAAATGAAGTTGAGGTTATGTCAACCAGTTTACCGCAATGCAATGCATTTGAAGAAAATATTAGTTTCCCTAATAGACCCTTCTCCAAAATGGCGGCCGAAAATTCAAATAAGTCAAAGTTGAAAACGTATACCAGCACTGGAAAGAACACCTTTCCTTAAGTAACCCTGCAAAGTTTCAGCATTTCAGGTGTAATATCAGGTGAGAAAATGTAAGTTGAAAATTGAAAAATGTACAGACGTTTGTATGACTGGGGGTAGATGCATTTAACTTGGCAATTCGATTCGGCGCACGTAAAATGCGACGTTTAAAACCTGGCCTAAGAGTGACTTTGACCAGGAGGATCTTGGCTAATTGACCTTTTAAAACTCCTTATTGTTAAATATCGCCTTCAGCAATTTACACAATTTAAAACTCTCGACTTTTTCATCATAGTAATCACCGACAACCAAACTTCTAACAAGTGAAAATTAGAGAAAAATGAAAAATAAGTTAATGTTCATTTTTTTGGAAAAATACGGCTTATAAAACAATTAAATTTATATTAATTAGTTTTGAATTTTTTGTTATTCTTTTTTGTGTTCGGCTGTATTGCATGTTTGTTTTTTAAATATTCTCTTAAACACGGAAAATATACATAAAATAAACTGGGGGAGAAAGTTCTATCAACGCGCGAAGTCGATATCGGAAAAATAAAATCCACTGTTATGATCCTTTGTCGCCTTCTTGTTTAAAAGCTATTATACACAACAAACAACTGGAACTAATTGTAACTTATTTCAATTCGTTTTAGTGTGCTACATGCAAATTTAGGTTAATTTGCTGAGGTTGGAAACTGAAAGGGCAATATAGTATTTCAAAATTCGCATTTCAGGGTAATGAGGGGCTGATGCAGAAGTAAATATGGTTACCGCATTCGAAAATCCGAACATTAAACGAGGCAATAATTAACTCAGTGTGGTGCTTGTAAAATAAAACGGCAGTTTACAGTTAACCTGATTCAATAATTTAATACGACCAATTAAGGAGGCTTTAAACTCGGATTAAAGCTCTTATCTATTTGTGTAGGCGGATTCGAAAATAAGAAACGACGATCATTTCAACTGAGAGCTTCAAATAGTGTCACGCACAATTGAGCATTTGCACATTTTTTGTTTGAAAATATGTATCTCCCGAACTCAAACATATGCTGGGAAATAACCATACAGATACCATGCCAAAGAAATCCGATATTCTTTGTTTTTTCTTTGCAAGTTTTCGGGAAGGTGAAATGTGACTGACGAGACGTTGAGCAGTGCCCCATAGCTTCACGTACAATGAAAAATAACATGTATTTTGAAAGCATTTAAACTTTTGAAACCCCTTCGAACTGGGAGACAAAGAAAAGGTCCCACATAGTAAGCGAAACCGATGCTTGATATAACAAAAGAAAAGTTCACTGTACGTGATGTAAGCTAAAGAAGCACATTGCATGATAAATATACAAGCACACGTTCCACAAGGGAAAAAGTCAAGTTCAGATCAAGTGATAACTTAGTTACGCGTGATTTCTCTGGATTAAAAGGATATGTACTTGCCTTTTAGTGGACAGTAAATGGCCTCCTTAACCTTGCTTCTGTAATGAATGCTTCTGTTCTCGTAAGTTTGTCGACGATTTAATTCGTAGAGGTTCACTGTCCCCTTGTTATCTGAGGGCCTAGGACCTAGGGAATTCGAGAACAGAAATGTAAATAACGAGGTACATTTGTACATGGAACTAAAATCGCTTCGGTAAATAATCCATGGTAGTGGGCATAAAAGTTATTTAATAATACATACCGCATCAACTGTCGTTCAATAGCTGCGCTTTCCAGCGAGTTTCTGACTTTGCGTAAGTGAGCTGCGTAGGTGGGTAACTATGTCCTTGACGACCTCGAAGCATCATTCGAGAAGAGTCTGGTAACGAATAATATCATGAGGAACTGTCATGGCGACTGTAACTACCTTCCTTGCAAAGACCAGAGATAGCTCTCGTGATTACATGAAAGGATATTCAGTGCCTTCAAGAAGCTCAGAGCGCATCCCTATGCAACCATGTCAAGTAATTTTATAATTCTTTGTTGCCCCAAATGGATAAATGGTCAGAAAATTGAGAAGCAAAAAGAAAACTTCTTCGGAAGTTCAAGAATATATCAGACAGCGCTATGAAGACACAGCCCTTGCTATCTACCGTGAACAGCAGGCCAACAGGCAGAGTGAGATATCTGGAAAAGAAAGTGCGCCAAAAGTGCGGCGCGCTTTCGAGGACATTGCCGAAGTTGGAGAACCTAGTGGAGTACATTATCTCCAAAGTTATCCTGCACCAACGAATAGCGTACAGTCTCAAATATGTGTCATCATATAAGATAAGGACCACATTCTGGCGAAATGAGGAACTTGATGAAGCAACCAGGGGGAAAAGGATCGCCTGGAGCTGAATAGTAACAAACCTTGTGAATTTTTTTAGCAAGTGTTGAAGTCAGCTGTCATTTGGAAAATTGACCTTGCAGACCTCTTTGAGTTGCTACAAACTATGTAAATCATTTTATAGTTTTATAGGATTTATTATGCTGTAAATAAGTATTAATCAATTAACTTCAATACTTAAATTAAATTATTTCAATTCATAACTTAAATTTAATGTATTTATTTATTTTTGTAAATTAGACATTAGCTATTGAATTTGGTTAGGGCTCAGTGGGCTCATAAATGGACTGATAGTGGCTGCCATATGCCGATGTCAGAGCCCACTGCAAAAAGCAATCTAAAGAGGACACATATGTTTGTCCTCTCAATCACAACATTACATACATACAAAAAAAGTAAAATAAAAACATACATACATGGTACAAAATCACGCATGCTGGAACACAAGTTGCACTGCGGGACATCCAAACCAAAGGCAGGTCAAGTTGGCCGGATACGAGTTGCTTTGTTTTAGAAGTCCCAGTGTACAACTTGCATATCAGCACGTGTGATTCTTTACCATGTGACCTGATCATGCAAAGGGCCCGTTTGTCAACTCCAGACAAAATTGTTGATCATAGTCTGGTGTTGTTATTTGAAGACGAATTAGGATGATAGTTTTACTAGAGTAAACAAGAGTGCTTTGTTTTTTTCCAAGATAAAAACCAGTTGAAGAAAAAAATATCACCTGAAAGAAGTTAAAAACTTTCCGTTGCAAGATATTTACACTTATCAAGTTGTCCATGTGCAATTCACCATTGTGGAAGCTAATGGAATAAAGGCAATTACTTAGACATACATTACCTACTCAAAAATGGCATCCACTGAGTAGTTGTTTCTCAACTGTTGGTGAACATATGAACATATTTATCAGTTAGCATAAGCTAGAGGGTAAGTTGATGACAAAATATTGTGAACCCTCCAACTTAACTTTTTTCCTTAGTGGCTATTTGGCCACTGAAAGTTCATTTTTTTGGTAGCCAGTGAAAAATTTTAGTTGCCAAACTATAAAAAATAATTATTAATTTATTTTAATTAACTAATTTATTAAAAAATATATTATAAATAATAAATCACTAATTAACATGCTGTTCAATAAAAAAAGTGATTTGAATAATGTATATTTAGTATTGATCGCCCCCGATCCTATAAAATCAAAATCAATTCTTTTTGAAGATTTGACAGGTCTTCTTGAACTCCCCTTGCTAAGCGTGTTAGAGAAAGTGACTTGAACAGAAAAGCTTCACCAGAAAAGCTGCTAACAACAGACAAGAACAGCAATGATACCTTCCATCAATCAACCGACCCTACACACATAGGTAGTTGTGAAATATACGCGAAAAAAGTGAGTTAAGTATGTTTAATTTTGTCTCAATTTCAGTGGGTTAAAATTCCAGAAGAGCCTACTTTTGATAGTGAATTCATCATGCTCTGAGCATTTTGGTTGGTAGTTCACTCAAGCTCTCGATTTTAGTGGCAACTTCCATTCCAACCAGCTCCAAATTTCTAGTTACCATGGCAACTATAATATGACCTTGGAGGGTTGTGTGTCCACTTACAACTGACTAAACAGCTGAAATGAGTTTTAATCATTTTGCTAGATGGGGTGATTCTCAAGCTGCACGTAGAGATGACCCGTGTGTCATGTCATTTTAAACACCAGTCAAGCTATTCATAATATTTAAAATTCTACACTTGTGGTAAAAAGATGAATTTTTCTTGCTCTTTTATTGTCTTCCATTCCAACACAATACTTTTACAAATTCATAACAAAACAGATTATATAACATTAGCTCTGTGTTCTTAAAAGTACTAAATATAAACTTTTTCAAACTTCAAACACAGCTATTGTTGTATATTTACAAATTGCGAAATGGGAAAATTTCCATATGCAATAATAGCTGGGATATATTGCCATAATAATATTATATGCTACAGTAATTTGATTTTCAAACTTGTTCACTAGAACTTTAAAGTTACTACACCTAAATGTCTAAGAACTTCTGCAGTCAAAACGAATTAAGACAGGGGCCTGTTTCTCAAAAACCCTGGAAACTTTTCAGTCCTGTAAAGCCATTATTAGTTCATCTGTATCTCAAAACAGAGAAGTGTATGCAGCTGAAACTTTTTGTATGACGGGAACCTCTGTTCATATTAAGAATACATGAATAAAACAGCTCTGTAATCATGAAGGTTTGAAATTTTTTCCTGCGGCTTTCGGGATGCAAAAACTTATCAGGATGTTCAAGAAACAGGCCCCAGGAAATCAAACTTGCATGCCTCTGGCATTGGCTTTGCCAGCAAAACATGAGATTAAGTCCCCATCTTGTAAACAAAGCACTATTTATTAATGTTGCCTGCATGCTCTGTAATATAATGCTTTGTGAGAGCATTGTATCGTAATTTAATATAACGTTTATAGTTCCTGTCAGTCATACTTTCAAAATGTTCTAGAAAGCGTTAGATCACAGAGAACATAGAGCAAAGCAAGTTAATTTTTAACTTTGAAAATAAAGGCAGCTATTGGCAGCTGACTTCATGCATTGTAATTCACATGTCTTTAACTTTACAAAATCATGGCATTTTGTTAAAATGTTCTAAAACAGGTCCTTATACACTTAATGGACCTTTATTGTTGATTAAGAGGCAAACAAACGAATACTGTCAAAATAAGACTGTACAATTATCTAACTGTTGAAACTCTTCTAAGACTTAGCCCATTCCATGGATGCTGGTTCTAGACAGACCCAATGAATGAGAGTCTTTAACTACATTTTAGCAACTTACAAATACTCTGTCAAAACTAGATCTGTTTGGACAAAACAGACTTGAAGTAAAGTTCAGTTAACATGATTCTTAGATTGTGGGTATTTCAGTTTTCATCTCAGTCTGTCAGTACTGTGGTGATGATATTTTCCTTCAGAATCTTATGCCCCATCAACTGATTTATCCCCTTGCCACAGAGATGCTAGCTTGGCGACAATCACCTACAAAAATATATGAATATTTATTAGCTTAATTTCTCTCTTTCTTACCAGTCAATCTTGTTTTGCAGTAAATGAAGGTAACTGGAGCAACTGATAAGCATGATGCACAATTAACTCCGATTTCTGTGTGAGGATGACTGCATGTGTTATACTCAAAAGGATTGGTTTGTCACTTCACTCACCCCTCCCCTGAGTTCTAAATGTTTTATCTCCTGTTGTAGACTTTCAATCTTTATTTCGACCTCCTGCAGTTCATTGACACTGCAGCCAGTGCCGTCCGAGGGGTGACCACACATCAATCCCTGAAGAATGCGCTTCCTACATAGGAAAGAAATACATTGTCAGGTAATATCCGTTGAAAAACATGCACCAGGGTTCACCCCTTACAAGGAGCTTTGAACAACACATTCTCATCACCATGGTTACAAACCTTCTGAACTGCATTGCCCGTAGAGCAAGCTGAAGTTCCTCAATACCCAGTTCAGTTTCAGAAGACTGATCTTCAGAACTGCTTCCTGCTTCAGATCCAAGCTGTTCCTCCATCTATAAGGATACATTACAAATTTGAAGAATCCAATACTAGAAAAATGCCAAGAAGCATTTTTCACTGTTTACATTTTCCAATTAGAAATGGACTTAATAATCAAATAAATATTGCACCTTTGAAAGCCAGTAGTTTTCTCCTTCCTGTTTGATGCGCTCTAATTCAGTTAACAAATTAGACATCAACTCATCTGACTGACAATCAAAGATTCTCAAAACCTCGGGAAGCCTGAAACAAAACAGTGATATTACTGACTGCAATGCATACAAAAAGAGTTTGATTGAATCACATGGGTTCTAGCACTGGCCAGGTTCACTACATTAATACACTGCACCCTCCAAGCACCTCTCTCCATCCAGAAATATACACTGCTACCAAGGAGTGAGTTAGGTTGCCCAGATGGTATCACTTGAGTTCACAATCATTTAGACAGCAGCTGCCAATGGCTGGCATTCCATCCAAGAGGGAATAGATACATCAGCTAACAGCATCAACTAGTTGACAGTTAAGCAGCATTGCAACTGCAACCTGTGCATGTATACCAACCCTTCCAATTCATAAAGTGTGACAAAACTCCTGGGTTCATCTCCATCCATAACTCCAGGTACCTTAAATCTGAAACAAACAACATGCAACTGATAAGCAGGGCATACCAAGTATTCCAGAATAGCATGAGTTTGAACAGTCTGTAGCATTACACATCGATATTGAAATAAAAAATCCACACTGCCAGACACCAAAGATTCAAATTTACTCATTACTATAAGGTGTGCCAAAATTTATAGCTATCTCTTTACTTCTTATCAGAGTGGTTTTCAATTGAGTGCTGTAAAACCAAAACCAAACCAATCACTTTACAATTAGACTACTGAGCCAACCTCAAACCAAAGTAAAACCAAAACAAAAGTACATGTAGTTGTCTAATAATTTCGTAACTCAAACAAAAACCTCTCTATTTGTTAACAAAACAACTTTTGTTGAAAATTAATATGATCATTCTCTAACCTGACAAGAACTTCAAGCAATTCCTTATTTTCTGAAAAGGACACAACCACCTTGGCTACACTTTTCTTCTTCTGACGAAGCTAAAATTAAACAAATGTTGTAGTGAATTGTTTTACATAACACAGCTCAAGCCCAAAACCTACATGTAACATCACACTGATTTTCTAAACCAAGAAAATTTTAATCAGCAAGTTTAACATACCATTGATCTCAGAAGGTCACTATCCCAGAAGAGAGCTGATATTTCAGCACTGATAACATAGGGTTTGTTATCAAAATTGATAACATGAAAGGAGTAGTCATTTGTTATTTGCACCCTAAGAGAACAACAAAAACAAAAATACCACAATTTAATCTCTTGTGTAGATTTTGAGGTATGGATTCATACAACACAGTTAGCACTGCTACAGTGTACATTGTACAGTAATCAGTGGTGCTGGATAACTGTGTTCATTGGACATCCACAATAATCTCACAGCATTTTGGGGAACTTTTAAGTTGGGTTGTGCCAGTGACCAGACTACAACCTGAAATTGCCAAACAAGGCGGACGGAACATAGAACTACTAACTAAACATGGTGGCAGTAAAAAGTGCAAGTACATCAGCAGTCTTACATCTTTACAAAGACTGCTAACTTATTATATGTGACTGGCATATCATAATGCAATATGCAAGAACATTACAAAAAAAAAAACTGACCTCTTTATGAGGCCTTCAGGCTGGCTTTCAGCAGATGTATCTAACTCCAGCTCCTGATTAATTTGTTCCATGAAATCAAGATCTTCCTCACACACAGATGAATCTGCCTGTAATCCTGAATTGCCTAAACATTCAGCAGAATAATATCAAACATGAGCAAATCATGTAATGTTTTTAATTAAATACATCCAAGTACTCCCTAAATACATCCATCCTAAATACTTCGAATTGACCATGTGGCCTCAATGAACTAATGAATACAAGTTTCTCTTAAGGACGTTTGCGCTAATTGTTTCTGCGCATCCTTACTGTGCACACAAACTCACATGCCACGTCATGAATGAGCGCGCGCGCTAAGTCATAAAATAAACAAATGATAGGGCAGATGGCCATTGCTAGAGCTTTGCCTGGATTTAACGATCTTGGACGTACGGTGACCCCAATTTTTCTTTCGATGGATCATTTTCTCTACTGATTTTCTACGTTTAGGGAAAAAAAGAAGAAAATCTATCGACTAGAAGTTTGTATTTTTGGCAAAATGCACCGTCGAATTCCGTTCTTATTAGCTCTTTGTGCATCTGCGCGGCAGTTTCAAATGCCTCTTAAAGGGTTAAATTTTTTGAAAACGTCAGTAACATTTGGAATTATTTACGCAACAGACTCACTCCTAAAAAATATGACTGAGATCGTTTGCCTCCGTTGACTCACCTTCGATATTTTTAACTACAAAACTCTTGCAGACGGTGCTGAATTATATGGGACAATTTTTCGAAATCAGTATAGTTTACCGCACGCTTTATCTCTGAAATGAAGACGGTGACCCCCAATTTTTTTTGCATTTCTGGCACAAGTAACTCATTATCTGCCGGCAGTAAAAATTTACAAAAATTCTATCGACTGGAAAATTTTCGCGCGAACGTCCTTAAGTAGTTCTTCTTTTGCCTTTTCTGTAATACGTTTCTTTTAATTAAGGTTAGCAGATGTCATTTATTTTTATTGTTCCTGGCCTGCCTCAATTAGCTTTTGCTACCTGCGGTGCCAGGTCTGTCTACTGTAATATGTGTAAAAGTAATAATAAAGTTGTCTTCTCCCGTCTTGTCAAGTGACATGTAGCATTTAATACCATGATAATTTATTATAATGTGTGGTTCCAAAAACTATACATACCCCCACCACGGAGGGAATTGGAAATTCCGAAGGGGAGGGGGGGTCAAAGACCCAGGAAATTCTAGAGGGGAGGAGGGTTGTATGATCGAGTTAGTTTCCAGAGGGATTCCAGTTGATCAAGCTGTTCAAAAATCCTTTCTTACCTACTAAGTAGAACTTTCACATGAAAAATAGTGGCTTGAATACTTGCATTTGACTCGCATTATATTTGAAATACATTTTCTTTCTTCAAAAAGCACTTTGGAAGCTAATAAGTGCAAAGAACGTGCTGTTGCATGGAAATGGCCGCCATCACTTGTTACCAGTCCACAGGGAGTCACCTTCTAGACCGAAAAGCACTGGAGACTAGCCTAGGTTGTTTTCGCATCGGTCTTCGAAGTGGCGGTCAATTTCTTTCTTGAAAATTAGTTTCTTTATAAAGGTAGAAATGATGTTATGATTTTGCAAATTTGAGAATTTTTTATCCCTGTTTATCTCTGTTTATTTGTATGTAATTATTTTGCTGCAAAATTGGCTTTCATCCCAAGTCTGTTGGCAACCGTGTTCGCAGTAAAAGGATGGTGTCAATTTCATCCACACTCATTTTCAGTCCTTCAATAGAAATTGTACCACGGATTTACAAAGGGAGTTAGTCATGTAGGAAGGTAATTTGACAAGTTAACATTTTATCTTTTCTTTTAAAGCATGTTTCACTAAAGTGCTGAATGCTTTCTTTGCGAGTATCTTCAGATATGACAGATATAGATGTTACACTTGATCAAGAATATTAGAAGTTATGTGCAATGTAGATCGCTAAATGTTTGGAGTCTTTACTTTCACACACTTTCTTGCCAAAACTATTTTTTCCAGAGGGTATGGGGGGGGTGTACAAAATAGTAGTGGAAATTCTGAAGGGGTGGGGGGTTATTTTAGCGGTCAAAAAATGGAAATTTCGAGGAGGAGGGGGGGCTTACATGAAATTCCCTCCGTGGTGGGGGTGTGGATATTTTCTGGAACTACACAATCGTATCTATAACAAAATTCTCCATCGTGATTGGCTCTCTGCACACCTATTTGTCACGTAATCGGTGCGCGATCACGTGGGTGTCCAATTACAGCTGTCCGATTTGAACTTTTTGTAATCGGACACCTGTAATTGGATACCCACGTGATTTTCACACCAATTACGTGCGCTTCAATGGCTTCCTTAGCAATGTTGTCTACAGTTTTCAAAACTTAGGAAAAGCGCTAACTACGTTTTCGCTCAAAAGTTCTCAGAAGACATTTTTTTCCCCGAAATTTGTTATAGATACGATTAATTAGAAATTGGACCTTGTGTTGTACAATTCAGGGATCGTGCTCGTAATTTCAAATCGGCCTTGCACTCATACGATTTTGAAATTACTTGCTCGATTACTCCATGAATTGTACTCCACTTGGTCCAATTACTATTACTAATACATGTATTGTGATATATAAAGAGTTTATCAAACATACTTTGATGGGGTTGTGAATTCAAAAGTTGATTGGCATACTGAGCTGTCTGATTTAACCAGCTGGAATGGAGCACAAAAGAAAAGAAATATTATATTCTAATATTATATTACTGATGCTCCTGACTTGCATGCACTAACAGTTTTCCACCATGATCAAAAGCCTTCGTAAAATTATTATAATTTTGACAACATATAGTAAACTTACTTTGTGATATTGTGTTGGTATGTTGCATTAATTGATAGTGGGAAGTCTAAAACAAAAGAGACAGCTGTTAATGGACCTTGAACTAATGTAGCAGAAATAATGTACCATTCTTAATCTGCAAAAATTTGACTTCAAACCTAGAGAAAGCAGGTAGTTTCTAGCGATCACCACAAAGTTTGTCACAACAACAAACAAAACACTCTGCCATCCCTCCTGCCCAAGATGATTTTACCACCCAGATTTTGGACCAGGGGAGGCAGAGGAGGGAGAGAGCCTGGAACATGGTTTACTTATTTTGTGTTCTGTTCATTCGCTGATAGATGGCAACAATTTTATTGGTCTGATATACAACATTGCATTTTCGTACTGAAGTACATGAAGTTGTGAAATTCATTCACAATGCTAACCTGGAAGCATTGAATGGTTGGTGGATGGTGCACACATAACAGAAACAGCTTGCTGGTTTAAGTATAGCTGCTGTTCTGGGGTGAAAAAGGAGACTCCTGAGGCCGCCGGCTGCTGTTGCTGCTGATGCTCACCTTCTCTGTCATGGTTCTATAAGAATGTGACCATAAGAAATATATACGAGTAATGGAGAATGGGCAGGAAACAAGCATCTTGAAAAATTTGACACAGCTATATGAAACAAACTGTAGTACCTGTCCAGCAGGAGATAATGGTGCAGGTGAATTATCAGGACAGAAAATGGCATAATCCTCTGCAACAAGTTCATCATTAATGTGAACATCATTCTGTGCATTTGTGTCACACAAACAAAGGGACAATGTACCTTCCTGTTGAAAAACAAATTATTTTCAACTGACACTACCATGAAAGAATGTGACTAATGATAAATACATATTAAATCAAACAAAATGGAAATAGTGAACATCAGACCTGCTATATTGAGGACTGCTATAATTGCCTACCTTAACACCACAAACAATTGCCACCAGCTGCTTATAATCCTTTGTTAAACGATAAAACCTGTGAGTAGATCCCGGTGACCATTCTTTACACTAGTGGATCAAATAAACAAAATATCAACAAACACTTACAAATAAAGTATTTAAAACTGGTCATGTACGGATCAATATCAGTATCTGGGCAACTGCGCACCTACCCCTCCCCTTACCCAACTTATTAACGTATTATAACACGTTGGGTTAGGGGAGGGGTAGTTGTGCAGTTTCCCAGGTACTGATATTGATCCTCATGTACTCACAAAGTTCCCATGTTAAGGACAGTGCCTACTAAATAAAAGGTTTTTGCACCAAGTTAGGACCACGCAGAAAAAGTAGATATTTGCAAGGGCTATTGGCATCCACAAAGAAAAATAGGGGTAGCCACACATTTTTTCGAGATAATTAGCCTTGAATCTCAACAAAAACGCTGACATCAGCATTTTTCTGAAAAAAGCGGGAAACGCTGTTTCTCCACAAATTTCCTTAGAATTCGCCTTTACAAACAGAAAGGCAAACACATTTAAAAAGATCTTTAAACTACATGGCAAATGGTAACATTAAAATCATTTTTGTTACGTTTTTAGTAACATTAATAAACTCTTCCAATTGGCAGTGTTTTTGCATTGAGGCTCTAAGTGGGGGGTCCGCAGAAAGTACACAACAGGTAATGGGCAACTTCTGGTGGCAGGGAAGCGCTTAACTCTGGGGGTAAGGGGACCAGGAGAGAGGCCCTCCTGGGGGGAGATGTGATCGAGTGATACCGGGGGTAGTCACCCTGGACAGGGGTCCTGATCAGTCTCCGGGGGTGAGGCCCATATCCCCCAGTCACTAGGGACTAAGGGGAACCAGGAGGGATTGCCCATCCTGGGTGGAGTACAGATCAGGTGTGACCGGGGGTCCACACCCTGGAGTGGATATTTTTCCGGACCTGTCTCCAAGGGCTAAGCCTTACTGTGGGGTAAAGTGCAGCCAGGGGCTGCACTTCCCTGCCACTCTTTTTATTGGGAAGCAACACACAGGATCTACATCCCTAAAATCCAATGGAGGAATGAGACCTAGTCTGGTAAAATACTGTAATGTACAGATAAATCTTAGAGCGACATAAGGTTGAAGAAGAATACAATAATGATTTGCATGCAAAAACATTCTGTTTGTGCTAAATACTGTATATATTAAACCTAGGCAAAAATCTAAACCCAGAAACAAAGGTTCCAGACGGAGCTAAGGGTGGGAGGGAGGGAAAACACGTTGTTGTGGGTGAACCGAAACCCAACAGGAATGACTGGGGAAGGGCAGTGTGCGGGAAATAACGCAGCACATGAGCATGATGAGCATGTGATAGTATGAATGGAACCTTTGTGAAGTCCAGTAATATATCATGCTAGGTTATCGTGGACTTTGCCAAAGAGAAGGATATATTATAATCAAACAATTGGGTACTGTTTGTTGTTCTCTTTTGTACTTTGGACTAGTATCTACTGTTACTTAGTATCAAGGCTTATCCAAATCTTGCGCGTTGTGTGACCAAGAAACAGAGACATGATTGTTGCAAACTTAAGAACGAGTGTACGTTTTTAGTAACAAAATCGTTGCAAAATCGCTTTTAACGTCTCTGACAGCCTTCCTCCGGTTCAGCTAAAATACAGTCTAAATACCTTTTGCTTACGACCAGAAACTAATCACATGTTAAATAGGCTTGCTGCTTCCATTTCGAAACAAAAAATGTAGGGGTAACCACGCACTTTTTTAAGGTATTGATTTTTTTTTGAAAACTTTTACGGTGTCCGTTACATTTTTTCCTGTCACCTCCCCAGTAAGTAAGACATTTGCGTGTCTGCGCGAGCACTACGCCATCTGCAGGTACATGTTTGCAGTTGGATTTCAGTGTAATTTTTGAAAGATAACGGCTAGATTTTCAGCTGGAAGATGTTAAAAGTTAGTGGCTAGCGATATGCTGCTATTCTGGTCTCCCTGGTTTGAGTACAGGTTCATTAAAATTGATTTGGTCACGGTAGGAAAATTTTGCTTTAATTTTAGTTGTTTGCTTGGTGGCGTAGTTGATTGCGTCAATGTCAACCCCAGTGCGCCTGCGCTTAAACCATGGCTTGCGTGATGCGCAGAACGTGTGCGCACTAACAAAAGTAGGCACCATCCTTAAATTGTGTGGATACAACATAATTTACATAATAACCAATCCATACAAAATAATTTAAATGATCTTCACAGTTTTAAAGCTGATTTCCAGTCCGAACTGCGCACTCTCGAGAGTTTGTTTACGTTTTTTGTTTTGTTTCATGTAAGACGTCACGAAATGTGAACATTTCGCAACTACTTACATGAAGTAAATTCGAAGTTTAAAAACAACCGCCATTATGGATGCGAAGCAGTCAAAGCTTAGTGCTTTGTTCTTTCTCATATCACTTGATGAAACAACTTTGCAGCTGTAAAACTCAATGAAACTGTAGGAAAAATAATTTGAAAGGCCTCAAAGATAAGGTATGTGGTTTTTAACAAATAACATCGATTCACATTCCATTGAGTGCGCCGTTATAATGTTTATAAACATGAGGGTACTGAGACTGCGCAGTACGGACTGGAAATCATCTTTAAGTGAAATTTCCACATCAGCAAGTTACCTTTGCTCTAAATGATGTTCAATTCACAGGAAAAAAACAATATTGTCTAATTATTTTTGACTGCATTTTCCTTATTACACCAACCGAAGCTAAGGCATTTTAATAAGTCAAACTTGAGAAAAAAAAACGTCATTTTTTTATTTCCAAGACATCAATGAAATGCTTTGT
>JAHPZR010044458.1:5000-56933 GCA_019787425.1 Platygyra sinensis
AAATAAAAATTTACAGGTAAATTGCTGAATTAAAAAAGAATGTATAATTTAATGTGTTGTATTTATGTTGTTGCTTCTATTTTTTCCTTAGACTTGTCTTCAGGAATATTTTTGGGTGGTCCTCTGTGACCATATGTTACCTTAAGCGGCCTTCACACGGCAAACTAAAGTTGGCAAACTCGTGTTGGCAAACTCAAGTTGACGTGTGTGAACGGCACAAAAACAGTCGGCAAACAAGTTGGCAAACTGTTGGCGACAAATAGAACTTGCCTCTATTCTCGCCAACTTTTTCGCCAACTTTTTCGTGTTGGTAAACTCGTATCTGACGTGTGAACGGTTGGTCAACATGTGTTGGTAATTTTCAACCAATCAAAACGAGCTCTATTCACGTGATTTATTTGCGTGACACTTCACAAAATGGGGGACGCGAATCAACACTTATTAAATTTAATATCAAAGCGGTTCACAATTGTCCGGCTGTTCGGGACGTTTCATCTACAGCCGGCCTACAAAGATACTAAAAACAAACAAAACAAAACGGAGGAGCGCGCAGACAAACTTGGTTTCGTCCAAATCTTTTTAATTCTCCACCGCTTTCTGGTTCTTCTCTTCTTATCCTTTGTTTCACTGTTGTACGTGATTGAAACTGCACTAAAAAGCGGCCATGTTGGAAATTGCTGTGTTTGTTATTTGCCACGAGTTTGACGTGTGAAGGAACGAGTTTGCCAACTTTTTGAAGTTTTCCAACACGAGTTTGCCAACTTAAGTTTGCCGTGTGAAGGCCGCTTTAGTTTATTATGCAACCATTATAAGGAATGTGTTTATAAACTTGTTGCAACAGTAAGGCATATAAAACTTTAACCCAGACCTGGTAAAACAGGCCTTTGACTCAGACAGCTAGCAACACTGTACCATCAGTCAACTGATCCATTGAGTAGACTGAATACAATCAAAACATTCTATTCAAGTTAATGTTGATCTTACATGTAAACTGCGTGTATAACAGTAGAGAAATTAACATTCATGTGCTGATTGAAATTCCACACCAAAACATGTACAATGACATCATGCCAAGACATTGATATTTCCTTCATGAGTCAAGTATTGAAAAAGCTATCACCAGTCTAGAAAGTTTGTTTTCCAAAATTAGATGAAAACACCTTTCAAGAAGAAATTAATGCACTTAGTTTATGGATTCAGAAGATGAAGATGGAAGTATTTAATCTCATATGATTGGGCTGTACGAGCCTTAGACATGGGCAGATAATAATCGTTGTATAAGGAGACATTGACAAAGATATGTGCATGATCAAGCATTTTTAAACTTATATGTAACTTTTTTCATTTGATGTCATTGTTCTATTCACATTTCCATCCTCCAAGATTCAGGGATAATTAGTGTGTAAAGCAAAAACAATTTTTCTTGCACACTGACAAATCATCAATGGATCTTGGAGGATGGAAATGTGATTAGAGCAATGACGTCAAATGAAAACCAGAAAGATAATTTAATACCTTGATGGACTCCCAGGGGAGGTACTTTAGGAATTTTTGTGTGGGGATGTGCTGCTTGGACCCTGGAACCCTTAGCCTATACCAAAGCTAGTTCTGCTGAATTTCGCTTCCCTATACTGGAGTAAACTCCTCAGATCACTCCTATCCCAGACTAGCTGTTTTCCAGAAACTTATTTTTGAGAGTCAGTAATATCCAGCAGCGTTTTATAATAGTCATCTATCAACACTGTTGAGGCGGAGTCTTGAAAATTTAAACTTGCCGATTTCATTTTTTAAAATATTTATGAGTAGCAATTCCTGGTTTCCTAAGTTTTGAGTAAAATGATACCCTATTCTAGACCCAAACGCTCCGATTTATATACCTTATGCTAGAGTAAACTGCTTGAAGACCATACCCTTCACAGCGGTACATACCTACATAGTCCATATATAGAGGATATTACACGGTGGCGAGAAGATATGAATTTTATGTTCGAGTGGCAAGAACAATATCTCACGAGTGAGCGAAGCGAGCAAGTGAGATATTGTTCTTGCCACTCGAACATAAAATTCATATCTTCGAGCCAATGTGTAATGTTCTTTTTATTATATGGAGAAACCAATTCAACAAAAGCAAAAGGCGGGAATCGTGACGTCATTGAACGATACGACACTCACAAAAGTGACATACGGAAAATACGCCACTCGGGTCCCGGATGAAGTGGCGTATGGAATCTACGAGTGGTTTAGTTCCCAGTAAAACACTCTCCTCCATATAATAAATAGAGTCATTTCTAATCTTTCACATTCACTTTTATTCTTGCGTAATGACAAATTAATGATAAAGTGTAAAAAGGTCCACAGGATGTAAGTTCCCTTGTTTTGTTCTTGCAGTGGTGCCTCCAGACTTTAACCTAAGGAGTGGGCCCGGTTCTATTTTAGTTGCCCAGCCGGCTTTTTTTCCTTCTTCTTTTTTCACCCAAATAAGTTGGGGGGAGGATTTCTCCCCCCCACCTAGATCCACCACTGTCTTGAGCTACCCATGTGTGACCAATAAGTACAAGTATTTTCTGCTCACAATATCAATATATTATTGTCAAGCGAACAGGTATTAAGTGAGAACAAGGACAAATATCAACCACATGTAAAGGAGATTGGTTTTTTAACACAAATTATCAAAACTAACAAAATGAGAAATGTATGGCAAACAGAAGAATTCATATGGAAATCTTGTGAGCGAAAGGATCAACTTATATCAACACAAAGCTTACTATATATTATAAATGCATATTGACAGAATTTGAAGACATTCGTGCTTTCGGATGCCTTTCTCGTGAATTTCAGCTGAATGCGTTGAGCAAGTAAAGAATGTCGAAAAGAAAAGTTGAAAGGTCGGCTTGAGAAAGGCAAGGCTCCTTCTGTTACTGTCACGTACATCGCTCTGCTTGTTTGACCCTGTGTCCCAACACTCGATGTGAGAAAGAAAAGCAAAAAAAAGAACGCAATTACAAAACATCAATATTTGAAAACCTGGAAGATTCGATTCTTGCAGGGATTTGACAAGCATTTCCATCGTAAATGTGCACGGTTCAAGCCATTGCTAGATATCTTCAAGAAAAGCTTTCTACGATTTGCTGCCCGTAGGCAACAAGCAGACGTCCTTTATGCCAATGGAAGCATCGGCTTTTGTAAATACAAAGCCAAGAACTTGTGAATAATTACTTTTGCACTGCGATCACTGGGATGAATTATGGCCGACCGAGTCGCCGACCGAGAAAATAGCATTTTTCGTGATGTCACAAATTTCCACTTGGTTGCGGCGGTCGCGTCAGCAAGTTTCCAATCCATCTATTATCCATGGTCAGACAGGTGCTGAGACTGCGCGGTAAGGACTGGAAATCATCTTAAACACACCGTAAACATTACTTCTTTTTTTTTAAAAAAAACTAATTTTATGGACACGATTTTACATTGGAATTTATGGAGCATTCACTCATATAATTAAACCTATTTTGCAACACGTTTACTTGTTTTTTCGCCTTTAAGTTAATGTATTTTCCATTTTTTAAACGCGCCTGCATTTGTTTACAATCACACACGATTGACGGACCCAGAAACGGCAGCGTTGTCGCTTCGCATTGTCGGTTTTTGAGTTATTTTTTTGTAAAAAAAAAATACCTCTTAGTCGACGCGTCAAGTATGTTGTGGACGGGTCAATGGATCGGTGAGTGAGTGAGTGAGTGAGAAATGTATGTATGTCACACCAATCAGATCGGGTCTACTATAAACAGCCAATCAAATTTCTTGTTTTAAAGGTAAATGGTATATGAGAAGATTTGATCCCGATACAGTTCAGAACGGCCAT
This sequence comes from Platygyra sinensis, assembly GCA_019787425.1. NCBI lineage: Eukaryota > Metazoa > Cnidaria > Anthozoa > Scleractinia > Merulinidae > Platygyra > Platygyra sinensis. Next base: position 8,860 of record JAHPZR010044458.1, read on the forward strand.
ATTTATTCTTCTATAAAAGAGGAGGAAGGATTCATATATTGGGTTTTTTCATTCGGCAAATTCGGTGGGTTAGGTTGAGGAGGATTTTAGTTATGGACGAGATGAGCCTTGAGGTTTGAAACAGTACGTGAGCTAGTTGTATGCAAATGAACGAGATGTTATATTTAGTTACAAAGGTAACTTGATATTTTTGTTTTTCACAAGGAGTAAATTCAATTAGACGTCACGCATCGTTGCTTCTAGTTCTTAGGAAATGTTTTAGGGAAGACAAGACTATTTTGATTCGAAAGAGTTCGAACGTTTACAATAGGTACAAGTAACGATTGTTTTGTTCTTGTTGCATGCAAATATAGACAGATATTTTTATTTTTTAGTTACAAACAGTAATTTGACACTTTTGTTTTTCACAAGGGAGTAAATTCAATTAGAGCTAACCAATCGTCAGCATCTGTTCCCACGAGATGCTTGCTATTTTTAGTTACAAATGGTAACTTGACACTTTTGTTTTTCGTGTCGTAGAATTAAAATAGTTCGCACGAGATGTTTGCTATTTTAGTTATAAATGGTAACTTGACACTTCTATTTTTGCTATGGGAATAAATTCAATGGGAGCTTACAAATTGTCGGCTTTTGTTTCCAGGATATTAAACAAAAAGAAGCTTTCATTTCTAAACTGTTTTAACGTCTCTGCAGTACCAGTTTATAGCTTTATTTGATGACATTCATTTCAGTTCGACTGACTGCGTGGCGTCAACTTAAAGTGCAAAATCAGACTTTCAATGTATCAGAAAGTTTTTTTTTTTCTCTTTCTTTCTATTTTCGGTGAAGTAGTGTTCTTTTGTAAAAAGGGTAAACTTACGACTCGTATAAAATGCGAAAAGTTCTCTTAACGGCTTGAGTATTTTTGAGCAAAAATTCCTCTTGGGGTTGAAAGGGCTATGAGATCGGTGAGTGATGGGGAGTTATGCATGTGCGCATGTCACACAAATCACAGTGTGGGTTGTAACAAAGAACGAATCAAATTGCCTGTTAGAAAATAAGATCATATCTATAGTAATTTGGAGACGTGTCAGGTTACTGTAGTTTGTTTAGTAAAACATTTTACATGTCATCGATTCAGAATTCTGCTATCTCTGAAACCTTTCAGTTCACAAAAAAATAACTCTTGCACGCCTTGCGTGCCTATGTTTTTTTTCAGCTGTGCAGCTAAAATTGAATGTTTTAGAAATTGATTCACAGACAATAAGAGTAAACACATCATTGCAGCGTGCTAAAATTCTTCGCTGCTTTTGATAAAACCTTCTAGCAGACTGAATCCACTACAAAGTGCAAGATTTTAAAATAATGTTTCCGGCAGTTTCACGGGTGGCGTTTTTATCGTCTGACTTGTTTTGACCAAAACAACAACACAAAAGAATAAAAATTCCAACCATTTAAGAGCTATGACAAACGATAGTAAATTCGTTCCTTTCAGGCAGCTATACCTCTTCAAGTTCAGATAAGCTTGCGACGACGTGAAATTACTTGTTTTGACGTCGTTGACGAGAGGGCATATAATTCATGGTAGGACACATATAGTTTCCTTCCCCGTTTACCTCTTAATGCTAACCGCAAGCAAACAGGAGTAATAAAACCAAACCGCAACAATTCAATACGGTTTGGTTTTAATTACTCCTGTTTACTCCTGTTGACTATATGTGTACCATGAATTATATGCCGGCCCAAGATTCATAATCTGCAAGTTAAATATCACGGTTTTAACACAGGAAGCTATGAGTCGCTGCAAATTTTGGAAGCGCTAATAAATGTTTGATATGATTTTGTTCGTTAGATATGCAAACAATCTCAGCCTTAATGAATTTTATATATCACTCGTCTAAAAGTGGTCATAATTAATAAGTTGAATAGACCAATTACGATATATTAAAATTCAGCCTAACTCAAGAGACCTTCGGACGAGGCTCTGAGGAATAACCCCCACAAACTCTGTAGATTTTCCTTAGAGCCTCGTGCCGAGGTCTGTTGCTTTAGCAAACAAATCTTCTAATATCGGGAAGACCACAACGACAAACCAATGCAAAAAGGTGCCGGATCTTTGGAGACCTGTTAAAATCTCAAGATACATTGCAAAAAACGGTAGACTGATCCCCACGGCGAAGAGAAGAAAAAAATTAAATAAAACAGCAATGAAATTGTTTTAATTTGTACTTGTTTTAATTTCATATTGCTGTTTTATTTAATTTTTTCTTCTCTTCGCCGTGGGATCAGTCTACCGTTTTTTGCATTGCATCTGTTGTTTTAGGCTGCATTTTAATATATCGAAATACAGGTTTTGCACTGCAGCCAAGTTGCATAGCAGGAACAATAACAAAACCTTGTCAACCACGACGACGGGCAGGTGGACGATGACCGGAAGTAAGAGAAACGTTAGTGCGTAAGCGCGACCTAGGAATTTCGTCGTCGTCCTCTCGTCCCCCCTGACTAAAAAAAGCTCTGTTGTAGTTGTTATTTCCAGCTGTTAACGAGAAACATAATGACTGTTGATAAAATGAAAATGTCGCTGAACTTACTTTGACTGTAGTGAGTTGATAAACTTCTCTGTTACAGATTTAGCTGTGTTGTTATCAACAAGCGCATTAGGTTTGAACCATTCGTCGTCAGAAAGGTTCTGTCCAGAACGCAACATGTTGGTATCATCCTGAGGGAATACTTGTGACAAATTTGGCAAAGTGACGCCCTGGTACCGTTTGAGTTTTTTATGAACCAGGAAACTCGGGCTATAAGAACAAGTTGGAATAAGGTTTATGTATTCTTCCCTGCTTATAAACGGAAGACGACTGAAATAATATAAATAGCTTTTGTTTCGAAGCGTTCTTCTGCCATGTTTACCCGCGTGTGGGGGTATAGATTCCTGACCAGTGTTTTCCTGAGAAAAGTTGGATAGATATTTCGAGGAAATAATTTCAAACGTCGAATCCCTGTGACACCAAAATACAGCAACATGAGCGGCGCCAGAACCTTGTTTACTCAAAGACTCGATGTAGTATTTCTTGCCGGAGTGAAGAAGTATTTCTTTGGAGATTTGTTCAGGATATTTCTTGTAGTCTCCTTCCTCAGTCCAAGCCGATCCATGAGGTGAATAAACGCGCGCGATCATCTCGCTTGAAGCGGGATCTTCATTCCTACTCAGCCACAACTCAGATGTATTATCCGAGGTGATAGCAAACTTATACATGCCGCTTACCTGCGGATGAACAAATCCAAAAATTCTTTCTCCACTGTTTTGCACATTGGCCGCAACTTGAGTTTTACGAAATTCCGAAATAAAAGAACGCTTGTCTGGAAAGTATGGAAAATGAGGCCAGTTTCTTAAAACATCGACGTTCCTTCCACATACTGCAGACCACATGTGAACGTTCAAAGTTCCCGGGGATTTCGTGGATTCTTGTTCGACTTTTTTTTCTCCTGACGATGTCACGATCGCTTCTGTTTGTGGTTCTAAAGTGCTATTTTGAGTTAGTTGCTTAGTTGCGCAAGGGCAGCCACGTACAATGTCCGGCGAAAATATTTTTCCAGGCACCGAAGTAGAAAGTCTAGTTTCTGAAGACGAGAATAGCAGCAGGTATCCTAGGAGCGGTATACCTACAAGAAGTACAACCGAATGTGAAACGACGCTTGATAAGCAATCTCCTGACGGAATTAACCGGAATAAAACGGGAAGCCATTGTTCATAGCACCGAGAATAATTTAGAATCGACAATAAACAGACAAAGCTCTTTTTCTTAACTATTTCCCGCGCTTTATACCAACTTACTGCCTTGAGTTCCGTCGGCAAGGAAAATACTTTAGACAAAACATAATACTTTTATCATCAGCGGCAGACGTGTAATAAATTTGCATACATGCTTAAGTAATCCATTGAAGTACGTGTAATAGCCCTTTTCATGGTTAGTTCTTCTCATTTGCATTACAATGTAATCCAACGTGGATGCGACGCAATTTCTGGCTAAAACTACAAAATAGCCCGAAATTGCCTTGCATACATGCTAGATTTCATTGTAATACAAATGAGCAGTGTTAACCGTGAAAAGGGCTATTCAACTTTAATTGGTTCCTGGGTCTGACCTTCTTTCCTCAGCACAACACAGTGAAACCTGTCTGGTTAAGCGGATAACCTTGGGACGTTCACTGATGGCTTCAGGCTAACACCTACTCGTTTATCGATGAACGAAACGTGTACTTACATTGTACTTTAAACCTACATTAAACGGACCCCATATTAAGCAGACACCCTCTTTTAAGTGGAAACCAGCTTAAGTCCCTAATGCCGGATTTCTTCCTAGTACAGTGGAACCCCGCTATAACGAAGTGCCACGGTACCGAAAAAAATGCTCGTTATAGCGGGGTCTTCGTTATATAGCGAAGACCCCGTTATATCGAATTATCTGGTTAACAACAAAAATATTCGTTATAGCGGGGTAACCAAGCTGAACAGTGTGATACAGACCACGTAAAACAGTCTACAGACTTGCGCGTGAACAGCTACATAAAAATAAGCAAAGCTTTGAAGGTCAAAGTTTCCCTATCTTGACCAATAGGAGTCGTGTTTGGCTTATCAACCATTTTTATCATCATGTCGTTTTTACTGACTACGAGCGACAGGACAAAATATTCGTTATCGCGGGGTAAATTGTGCGTTGGACCGTCAAAATCAATTCGTTATAGCGGGGATTTCGTTATACCGGGGTTCGTTATAGCGGGGTTTGTTTCCACATATTTTACTGTAATTCTGCCGGGCTTTCAAATGTTGTTCGTTATAACGGGGTTTTCGTTATAGCGGGGTTCGTTATAGCGGGGTTCCACTGTAAAATGTTCAGCTGTAGTCAAAAGAACCTGCATTCAGCGGACATCTCTCTTAAAGCGGAGCACCTGAATATTAAACCTTTTGTTGCCCAAAACCTGCAATAGGCGGACACTTCAAGGGCTTTTTAGTTTTGAAAGCTCATCTTAACTTCTTTAACATTGTTAGCTATATTCTCATGTACAAGGTTTAGAACAAAATATGCCCCAAGCACAGTGTTGACTTATTTCAAAGATCAGAGAAGACTGAAACACGCGAAACAATGAAATTTTTACTCTTTGATTTATTACGAGAACATATGGGAAGCACACGCAGATATATTGGGCCTAATTTATAAAATCTTCTGACCAAGGAATACAATAGAAGTTTACAGACATTGTCATCTTGTAAGTAAAATATTTGCAGACTTGGCTTGGGTATTGATTGATAGTTGTGGTAATGATATCGTGTGCTGAGATGGCTTTTATGTGCTTTTATATCGTAATTTTATCGTAATTTAGATCGATATCTTGTTAAGGGTTAATATCTCAAAACGGATCAAGTTATAGTTTCACCTTACACTATGCTATCACGTAGTTTTGCCTAAGAAGGAAAACTTGAGTTTATTTACAATCATCGAACACATTTCTTGACTTTTCTAGCTGTATTTACCCAGTTGTTATGGTTGGTTTCTCTTGACGTCAGTTGAGATAATGGAATAAATCTGATGTTTGGTTTTTGGAAGCGCTCTTCTGGAAATAACCATTTGGCATTCCTTGTCTAACTTGTCGGGATTTTGCTGCGTAATTTTTCAGCCAAACTTTATTCGTTTAGCAGTCTTTTTTGGACATTGAAATACGGTTGTCTAATTAAAATTCGTATCTCGTTAATACCTAGCACAAAAGAGCCAGGAAAAGTGTAATTACCACAATCAACACTGAGGTGTTTATTTGCAAATGTTTAAACTGAAGAGCACGCAAACAGACAATGATATGGACAAGGCGGGCTTAAGATTAAGAAAAGGCCACCCCACGAACTTGGAGTCGAGCAATTGTTTCATTAGTACTGAACACTTATGTTGTCTGAAATATCTAACAACTTTTCTCTCTTAACTGTTAACGTAGCGCTATCCTTACAGCGGTTACCAGTCACACGCGCCCTTCAACGATTTTTTTTCCATTTCAAAAACTAAGTTTTGGTGGACGTCAATCAAATGTATCCATGACAAAAATCGTGTTCATTTCGTGTCAGTTTCACGGCGATGTTCGATCATCGGTGGATCACAGGCGTCCCAAACTCACGATTCGAGGAACCGATCAAATATTAATGATTTATGTACGCGTATCGAGTGAGACGTGACTGACTTACGTGCGCGGTGTTGTGTTACACATTGGGCCGTTGAGAATTTGAGCGCTCTACAAGGCATTGTATGGAATTTAAAATAACGAAGGATAAAATCGCACAATGAAATAAAATGTTACTTTTTTGGAATAAAACTGAGTAAATGAACTCACCTTGCCTTATTTCTGTTGTCCATTTGGCCTATTTCGTCGTTTTTGGGGGGTTTTCAGGTGTTTAATATTTCAGGTGAGTTAATATTTGATCGGTTCCTCGAATCGTGAGTTTGGGACGCCTGTGCTCTGACAATTGGCATCGAAGTAGTGGTTCTGGAAACTCCGCTCGCCGTATTGTCATGGATACATTTGATTGACGTCCACCAAAACGCAGTTTTCGAAATGAGAAAAAATCGTTGGAGGGCGCGTGTGACTGATAACAGCTGCAACTTTCAATCGGTGAAAATTATGCTTGTAACTTTTATATTGTTCACGTTACCTTACTTAGGTCAACCACTTAGGAATAGACGGTTACAATCAAGGTAGAAAATGTTTTAGTCAACGTCGATAGCCTCGAAGAAAGATATGCTAAGTAGTTCGGTGCGCAGTCGCACTAGGCTTTATGTGAATTGCGCATGACATTATGTTAGTATAATTGACAGATTGACATTGATTTGATCGATCAAGTGGTTGTCCCTTTAAAAGGAAAATGACGAGTTAGCTCCTAGTAGTTGAAGTTGAAGTTGTATAGCTGTAGTTGTGACAGTTGTTGTATACAGTCAAGAGCTGAAGTATGAAAACGTTGTGACAACTGTACTAGAGAGATCATTGGACATTAAAAGGTGGAGTAACCAAACAGAAGAGTGTTGGAGTGATTTACTATTTCCCCGAAAGATTGCTCTAACACCTTTATTTTTCTGTCAGTCGAATTACCGTCGTAACATCGGACTTTAGCGACCAGTTAGTAATTAACATTTTAACCACGGACTGTGTGTTGCTCCGCCCACCGCGATTAGCCTTTGCTATTTGTGGGCGGAGACTGACTGTACTTTTTAAATATAAAGTGGAAACAAATAAAAATTGAATTGAAAATGAATTGAAAAAAAAGTTAGTTATGCGTCAGAAGAAGAAAAAAGAGGAAACTCAAACGGGTTTCGGTTTTTTGGTTGGTCCCATTCGTTTGATTTTGTGTATATCATTTTACGTTAATCTTTGTCAATTTCTTTCAAATTCGGTCAAAATTTGGGAAATTGTTCTGCCAGAGTAGATCCTTGAAAATAACTATGAACCCCGCTATCAAATGCGTACATATGTACTTTGTAGTCGGAGAAGACACCCGTATAAATGCAAAGTCCTCTTTCAGTGGGCAAAGGCCCATTTTCACGGGCGATTTTTGTCGCACGGCCCCACCGCTGATACAAATCTCTCAAAATCGCCTGCGTAAACCAACTGCGATTTTAGCGATTTTACACGATGCTGTAAAGGGCCTATTTGCAAGAGATTCTGCGGCAGTGAACTACCTCGGAGTTTTCTGGCTTGACTCGGTGCTCACCCTTCCAATTTACCGCGGGTTACGACTGCTAAGCAGGTTAACTCGAATTTTAAAATACGTTTTTGTGGATAAATCACGTATGGAAAACGCAGATAAAATTGTAATCGGTGACTTGACATGGAACTGAACATGGCCCTTTGAATGCCTACGTTAACCTTCATTTACTCTGTTTTATTCAGTGTTGTTTCGAGCAGTTGGAGCTGTTAATATCTATCCCATGCGGGCAGGTTATAATAACCAAATAAAGCAAGAACGGCTTAAGGGCATTTTTTATTATTGAGGCTTTCCGCGTGGCCATGTATGATCCGGTATAAATCTTATAAATATTTATCCGGTTAAATCGGTTACCGTCAGTTACTGAGCTATACCTTGCCTGATGAGTCGTTCAACTGTCGACAAACAGCCTGCGAATGAGGCCGCTTCGCTCTCTCAATTCTTCTGTTTTGCGCTCGTCGAAATTTTTTTTCCGTCCTCGCCGGGAGCCTGTTTCGCTGCCTGGATTGACTTATTTTTGATTTTGCCGCCATTTATCGAGGTTCACTACTGTGTTTACACGATTAAGAATTTCACTTAGGTTAAAACAAAACTAAGGTAAGTATCTCTCGTGAAAACCGGGGTTAAGTAGTCAATCAAAAAGAGAGAAAAGATATTGCGCGTTCGTATCATTTTTAATAAGATTCACTTTGTTTACGGCAAGTTTACAGCTTTTTTTCTCTCATTTATTCTCGGCATTTGACCATTTTGGGATCTTGTTATCAGACGTCAATGTTTTTTATGCAATATTCCGGTTCGTCATAATATTGTCAAAATTTACTGGAGAACCTTAACCACCCCGGATAACCACTCGCCTGCAGCATGTGGGTCCACAGTCACTTTCAGAATGTTATGAAGCAATTTCGCATTAAAGTGCACCTAACACCAAAACTTTTTTTGCTTAAAATAATAAAGCTTATTTTGTGGAGTAATTGGGCGAAAAAAATTTTTGATTTGGTTAAATCCTCGAATTTTTATGCCCCGTCAAAACCGAGTTTCCAATGGTTCGCGACCGCGCATGGGGAATCTGGGGAGAGTGTAAGCTGTGACGTCAAATCGAGAACGAACGCTTCGGCTGTCCCAGTCAGGTCTTCTATTTTCCACGAGTGCAGTAGCGATTTCGCCGCACAAGTTTTTCGTTGGGACTCCACAGTCAACAGATTTCTGTTTTTAGTAACAATGTTTGGAAAGATTTCCGTATAACCCCATACATTTATTATGCATGCAGAATCATTAATTATGTATGCGCTCTTTTGTTTTTGAAGACAATAGAAAGTCCCTAAGGTATTGAATATATCTGACCTGATTTAGCAAAAGATAGCCTTGGAAAGCCAAATGCACTCCAGGCTATTTTCCCCCACCCTGCCCTCCCCCTGTAGGGACATGAGGCCCCCCACCTAAGCCAAGGTACTCCTCCCGTAGACGGTCAAAGCTAAGCTAACAGGAGGCAGCCGGCTGCTAAGGCCAGCTGCCAATAAGCAAAGTCAAGAACCAGTACTGACCCTTAAAGCAGAGCAAAAGTCTTTGTTGAAACAAGGTAAAACACTGAACAAACCCACCCCCCCTAGCGGGCCTGAAATTCAACAGCTGAGCCTGGGCTCCCTAGGGTGGCTAGACCAAGGCCTGGGCTAACTGCCCCAATGGTGCATGACGCAGCCCCCGCTCAGTTTTTTTCGACGCCACTGGCTTGAAGGTCGACTGTCGTCGACCTTCAAGCCCGGATTCCGGAGTCCACGTTTTGTCAAATCAGGACAGATTGTCGCAGGAAATGGTTAAACCAACAGCCAAATTCAGCCTGGCAGGTGCCAGACAGTAGGTGACCGAGTGCTCTGTCCATTTCTGGGTGTCTTTTAGAGTGTCAGGGAATATTCCCTGCAGTAAATTTGTCGCAGGAAATGGTTAAACCAACAGCCAAATTCAGCCTGGCAGGTGCCAGACAGCAGGTGACCGAGTGCTCCGTCCATTCTGGGTGTCTTTTAGAGTGTCAGGGAATATTTCCTGCAGTAATCTGTCCTGATTTAGCAAAAGATAGCCTTGGAAAGCCAAATGCACTCCAGGCTATTTTCCCCCACCCTGCCCTCCCCCTGTAGGGACATGAGGCCCCCCCACCTAACCCAAGGTACTCCTCCCGTAGACGGTCAAAGCTAAGCTAACAGGAGGCAGCCGGCTGCTAAGGCCAGCTGCCAATCAGCAAAGTCAAGAACCAGTACTGACCCTTAAAGCAGAGCAAAAGTCTTTGTTGAAACAAGGCAAACACTGAACAAACCCACCCCCCTAGCGGGCCTGACATTCAACAGCTGAGCCTGGCTCCCTAGGGTGGCTAGACCAAGGCCTGGGCTAACATGCCCCAATGGTGCATGACGCAGCCCCCCCCCCCTCAATTGTTTATCGCACGCCAACTGGTCTTGAAGGTCGACTGTCGTCGACCTTCAAGCCCGGATTCCGGAGTCCTACACGTTTTGTCCAATCAGTACAGATATACATTGATAATTACTACTTACCGTATGAATAAAGCCGGGATTTGATTGCGCGCTGTGTGTTTTTGGCCAATTCTCTTCTTCCTTCTAGCTCCGTTCTTCCTCTCTTTGTCTTCTCTATATTACCCAGGCTCCTTGCGCATTTTTTTTCCTTGTACCCTATGCGAGGGTCTCGAACCACTTACCTCTAGCATACATCTCGCCTACTAATCTCTCTTGTACACCACTACACTACGAGGTTCAGTTGAGAATTTTCCTCCAAAAATAATTTATATTTTACCTAAACCGTTTGCATTCCCAAAATTGCATGACAATTTACTTATTCAAGGTGTTTAACGCATGTTTGCATCGTCCCTGGTGAATAAAAGGGGAAGAGAATGATTTATTTCCCTCGACTTCAGCAGTACTGTTAGTTATGTACACATCAATGTCTTCAATGAATTTCCTTAAACTCTGCAAAAAACAGTGGTGCAAGGAACACAGCCTGCTGGGGTCGTCAATAAAGTGTCCGCGGGAAAAGTTTAGCAATGCATGGAGGTGGAGACAACGAGCTTCTTCGCGAGATGGATACGAATCGCGATGTTCAAGAAGAAACTGCAATGGCATGGCATTAATGCGCACTGAAATACATGGACGGGAGTCAAGCAAAGAACATCCAAAGATCTCTCCGAAAGCTATCTACGGAAATTGTTACTGCGTCAACACTATGGAGACGATCCATTTGGAAACATTATCAAGCACATCGCCGACTTATATGTGAGTACGCAAAGATGCGTAAATTGTTCCTGTATGAACTGTTCATGATCTGATCGCCACTTCATGAAGGAAAGATACAAAATACACAGCTTCAACGCATGGGACTAAATTTGAGGAAGGAAATCAAGGGGTTTTGCTAAAAGCAGGCCCACGGCCCGCCACGGCCCAGCGGCCCGGCAGGCCCGAAGGCCCAGCGGCTCCGCGGCCCGCGGCCCGCGGCCTGCGATGGCCGGGCGGCCTGGAGGCCCGGTGGCCCAGTTCTGATTTTCAACAGTTTTTTTGTGCCAGCGGTAAATCCAAGCGCATGAACAGATCTGCATCGGGTTTCAGCGTGCAAAATGGACGACGGAGAGTTCGAATTCGTTTACCAATTAATCATTTGAATCCTTGTTTCTGTTTCAGAGTTACACAAAGAAAGCATGCAAACGCAAATCGACCTGCCTTACAAAACCTTTCATAACTGTTGCCTGCCATTGCACAGAGTTACCGTAAAATCATCTGATTACAAAGTGACAATGTAATTGCCTGATAAACTGACAAACGCAACTCAGTGACAATTCGCAGTTCACATATCTCATTATTTAGCTTATGACATTTTCAATCTCAAACTGCCGTTTGAAAATAACTTGTACACGTTTGAGAATGCACATCCTCCCTATCAGGTTCTGTACAAAGACGAATAAACAGACAATGACGACGTTTTCCACTTAGCAACAAGCAACGAAAGAAAGGATCGAAAAGGACTGAAATGATTATCAAAATGGCACTGAGCTGAACTCACCATCTTCCATTTTGCACGCTGAAACCGATGCAGATTTGTGCATGGGCGTGGATTTACCGCTGGACAAAAAAACTGTTGAAAATCAGGACTGGGCCACCGAGCCTCCAGGCCGCCGGGCCATCGCGGGCCGCCGGCCGCTGGGCCTTCGGGCCCCCGGGCAGCCGGGCCGCCGGGCCGTGGCGGGCCGCTGGCCGCGGTCCTGCTTTTAGCAAAACCCGGAAATCAAGGGGTTAAAACGCGGAATGACACGATAAAGGTAAGCAAGAATTTTATTTCACTTCGATATCATTTAGAAAATTATTAAAATATTAGTTGACCCGATCAACAGTTTATAGCTAACCACAAGCAGCCTTTGCTTAGGCCTAAAACACTATTTTATACGCATTTTTGAACTAGCGCAATGGTCGAAATCGCTTTTATTATAAGTAGTTTTAAGCCTGCGTTCTGTTTAAAACACGGTAAATGTTTCCTAAATTGTGATACCGTAGAATTCCGAAAGTAACGGCCCCCGTTACTTTCGAATTTTGCCGGCAAAAGGGGCCGCTACTTACGGGTAGCCGTTACTTTCGGGTAGCCGTTACTTTTGGACAGGTAAAAAAACGTTTGTAACTCGAAATGGTCTCAGACAAAGAAGGCACGTATTATGAAATTTAAAAGCTATTCCATTTAGGCATATTCCTACAATGTAATTCGTAACCAGATGAACAAACAGTAAAACAAAACAGACTACCTTAAGCGGTACGCTATACATACATGATTACTAAAACTGTACAGTACATTTTGACTCTTCACTGACAAGTTAATTTCAATAAGTATTGCAGCGTTCGTAAGTTTCACTCACAGATCAAATCATGCACAAACAATTCTTTAAACGTTCTTCAGTCAACGGCATGTGCTCCAAGATAATCTAAGTTCTAGTTTTCAAATCTGTATACATTGAAAAATAATCACGGTTTCATGACAAACTTTGGTGTTCTTCTTGTTTGAGTTACTTCTAAAGAAGAGATATTATTTGTATTTTTCTCGTTCCAGTTGAATATGTTACGTTAAATACGGTCACGGTATTCCTTAACACTGATGAGATCGCTTTGTAAGCCGACGGAAAGTAATGCTTGAAATGAACTCTAAATACAACAGTCACAACAGTGTTTTGTTACGTTTTGGGGTAATTTTTTAAAATGCCGTTAATTTCGGGGGGATGGGGAGGGGCGTTACTTTCGGGATTTAATTGGAGGGCAAAAATTTAACGTTACCTTCGGGTAGCCGTTACTTTCTTGGGGGCCGTTATTTTCGGAATTCTGCGGCATTACATTTCCGTTTTGCGTACTTTAGATTTTAATTTCGAAATGTTTTTCTAAGTCTCCAAGAAATCGCTTCGTTTTTCAGTATTTTTGACGGAAAATTCGGGAAAAAAAACTTAGTCTAAAAGTATGCGTCACTTAGAAAAAAATGGAAGAATTTAAAGTTATTCAAAGCAAATAACTCTCAAGGAGCGCTATTGTTTCCGCTATTGTTTCCGCTATTGTTTCCGCTATTGTCAACTAAAACAAAGAACTGTATGCGTTCATGATGCAGATCTACCGATTATCCGTCTTGACCACAGTGTTTGTATTCTTTACGTGCAATGTGGAAATAAATGTAGCGTCGCTTCGCTTCCCTCCAAACATGAGCTAATGTTATTATTGCAGTGAGTTATAGAAGGTTGTCGAGACTCAAAGAGAAGTGCCGTTGGAAAGGAATACACCGAATGCAAATATGGCGGACCACTCGGTCGTCGCCCGGACGAGTCGAATGAAAGCGAGGCTAGTTGGGCTTCGATGTTTTGTTTTGACAATGCTTTTCCAGAAAAGTCTTGCTTCGTAGTCGATTTGTTTAGCCCTCCCTACGCGTTTTTGTGTTCCGATGCCACCGCAACAGAGTGGAATCTTCCACAGCAGAGAAGGTGTTCTTTTTTTCAGTTTTCTCGTTCGCCTCTGAGGGGAAACCAAAGAGACGGAGGCAAGGAGTTCACATTCGCCGAAGGAACTGTTTAAGTTCAGGTTGGAATCGATCTTAGAAAATGTGTAAGCGATTGCATTTAGCTCTAAGTTGTTGTCATTTGGCTCAATGCTTTCACTGGTTTCAGTAACGGGGCAGTTGAAGTTCATTCGCTTGGTTATTGCACCGTAGTATTTATATTTACTTCGTGCGATTCCGTGCACGTGCAATCATGCGAGTGGACGCGAACGCAAATAACTTCTTCCTTTGAGACAGAGGATATCATTCAAGGAGACCCTTTCTTTACCTTGGGGAGGGTATTGGCCATGAAAACCGTGTTGGAACACCACCAGACACCACATAAGCTCGTCATTTAAACGATTTTTCGGAGATCTATCCTGAAACGTAGCAAACAAACTCTAGTCCCCGCGGCGATCGTGAACTCCTTTTCTCCGTCTCAACGAATTGCATTGACCCACTATTTTCTCTTAGAGGTTAACGGTGGAAGATTTCTATCCCCTCTCGTTGCATTCAGAAACACAGCAACTCGTAGGCACAGCGAAATAAAACAACAGGTCGACCACAAAGCAAGAGTTTTCTGGCCGGGAAGCATTTTAAAACAAAACATCAAAGCCCAACTAGCCTCGCTTTCATTCGACTCGTCCCAGGCGACGACCGAGTGGTCCGCCATATTTGGCATTCGGTGTATTGACTGTCTGCCAAAATTACCCTCCCGGATTTCTCTTTCAAATTAAGAATTGACCAAGGAAGGAAACTTAAGCATATTAAGGCAGAGAACATTTGCTCAGAAAAAATTCGCTCACTATTCTCCTGCCTTCAATTCTGTCTCAAGATCAGTCGGCTGCGCTGACTGACTGCTCTTTCTCAGATTTATATCCAACAGCGGATGCATGAATCGGTAGATTTTACAAATTCGTCTTGCTTAAGCCATGGACTCGGCAAAATCTCCTCTTCCTAAAATCGAGGCGTCGAACGAAATCATCTTAGTTTGGAATTCATAGAACAGATCAACAAACTCCAAGACGGCTCGTTTCGCTTTCACGAAATCGACTCATCGCTTTCTACGTTTCTTCCCTTCAAGTCGATCATCTCTAAATAAAATCGGTATGACATGAAGCGTAATACCTCCTGTAAGTTTGTTGAGTAGCTACATCCCCCTTACAATGCTCCTGGCTGGTAATTTTTCGAACTACTTTCTCAGCCTTTCCTAAATATGCGAACTACAGTATCATCGTGTTCTGGATTTGACGTCACATCCGGCCCTCGACCGGTCCCGAATCTTAAACTCGGTCCCGAACCAAAATGGCGGCATTTGGACGTACTTTGACGGGGCATAAAAACTCGAGGATTTAACCAAATCAAAAAAATTTTGCGCCAAATTACTCCACAAAATAAGCTTTATTATTTTAGCGAAAAAGTGTTTTGGTGTTAGGTGCACTTTAAAAACTGACGCCAATTTGATAGTATTCAAGACGTCTTCGTTTTCCCGTTCCGCTGGTCAAGGCTAACGAGGCTCTGGAAAATATATGTAGCGATCTGTGCCGCGTGATGGAGCAGGGAATATAAATTTAAACGCAAAGAAATAGCTGCACAAGAAGAGTACTTAGCTTCTTATTGTCGATTACAAAACGCATTCGTACTGTGAAGAATGGATTTGCCGCGAATTCCGGTTAGTGTCGCAAGGAGATTCTTTATCAAGCGTCGTTTTTACCTTTGGTGTCGTTTTTGCAAGCGTACCCTTCTTAGGATACCTTCTGATATTTGGACGATGTTTAGAACCACAAACAGAAGCGATCGTGACATCAATAGCAGTGGAACACGATTACGCGAAATCCACCGGAAGTTTGAATGTTCACCTGTGGCATGGAATATGTGGAATGAACGTGGATAATTTAAGAAACTGGCCTCATTTTCCTTACTTTCCAGACAAGCGTTCTTTTGTTTCGGAATTTCGAAAAACCCAAGTTTTGAATATGAAAGACAACGGAGAAAGGATTTTTGGATTTGTTCATCCGCAGGTAAGCGGCATGTATAAGTTTGCCATCACTTCAGATGATACATCAGAGTTGTGGCTGAGTAAGAATGAAGATCCCGTTTCAAGCGAGATGATCGCGCGGGTTTATTCACCTCATAGATCGGCTTGGACTAAAAAGGAGACTACAAGAAATATCCTGAGCAAATCTCCAAAGAAATTCTTCTTCAAGCCGACAAGAAATATTACATCGAGTCTTTGAGTAAACAAGGTTCTGGCGCCGCTCATGTTGCTGTATTTTGGTGTCACGGGGATTCGACGTTTGAAATTATTTCCTCGAAGTATTTGTCAAGTTTTTACCAGAATGAAATTCGCGGACTCAAATTCCCCCACCGCGGGTAAACAATCCAAGATTACGCTTCAAAGTAAGAGACATTTATATTATTTTCATCGTCTGCCGTTCATAAGGAGGCTAGAATACATTCACCTTATTCCAACTTGTTCATACAACCCGAGCTTTTTAGTGCGTGGAAAGCTCAATCGATTCCAGGGCGTTTGGCGAACACATGTGTCACGAGTATTCCCACCAGATGATACCGACATGTATAAGAATATATCTTGGAAACATGATTGGAAGAAACCTAATACTATTGTTGAAAAGGTCAGAGTGGAATCTGTTGTAGACAAGCTGATGAACTGTTTACGTTCGAGGTAGGTGAAGCCAATAGCCAGAGCTATGCGCGGAATTGCGGCTTAATTCGCATGATATTTTACAACTGAGAGGCTGTAGCAACGTTTTGCCATTTGTGGAGACATTTGTGCCTAAAATACAAATCGTTAGAATTTAACCTCAATTGTTACTGCATAGGGCAGAATGCTCTGACATTCATTAATTATTCATGCTCAGCGAAGCGCAACTACGCGCTCTGAAAAGCCCCGAATAAGAGAAGAAAGGGCCAAAATTGGCCTAGTAGCGTTGATAAAACTCGCTTCCATATTTTCAAAAACGAGTAACCTAAAAACCTACGCGCGGCATTTTGAAGAGGAATGTTGTAGCTATATTTTAAGACTAAAATAAAAGAGATTGATTAAATGGATGGTCTATCCTTTTGCACTTGAAAATAAGGGGAAAATGGCCTTTTTTTGTATGGAGGCCGTTTTCGAAAGCAAATTTCTAAAAAAGTATACTGATTTCAGAAAACCTACGCACGGTTTATGAAAAATTGATCTTCCCTTGACAAGAATCTGTTAAAAGTATACAAATTGGTCATCGGGAACCACTATCCTTTCAAGTTTGAAAACTGCTGGTTGGATTCGCGTTTGAAAATGGCGCGCTTGAGCGAGTGAGCTATTGTTTTAAACCTTCGACTGTATAACAATGGTTGCCAAGAGCAAATAATTACTTATTCACAAAACCGATCGAGATTATATTAGTTTCATACAATCTTTACTATCACTTAGTCTTTGCGATCAAAAGTCGAGACTGAAATACGCTTGTAATTCGAAATGAACTGGAAATTTCTTAAAGTAAAGTTAAGTTAAGTAAAGTGAAGTAATAAGACATATCAACTCCGGCATATCTAATCTACCAACAAAATCGAGCTCAATCGATGATTCAGTGTTTGTTTGTGTTCGCCGGTAATCGAACAAAATCGACTATTTTATTTACTGTGAATGATCTTGTTCGTTCGGTAATCGAACATTCGACTGATGAGCTCGATAATCGTGTTCGGCAGCCAAACGATTATTTGATTTCTTAAAGTAAGGTACAGTTCAGTATAATATAGTATAGTAAAGTAAATTGAAGTGAGACATATCAAGTCCGGCATATCTAATCTAACAAAATCGAGCTTAATCGAATGATTTATGTTTGCGTTCGGTAATCGAACCGGCGAAATCGAATATTTTATTTACTGTGAATGATTTTGATCGTTTGATAATCAAACATTCGACTGAGCTCCATAATCGACCGTTCGGCAGCCGAACGATTGGTGTTAGCTTGGGCTAGATTATCGAACAATTCGATTGGATTTGCCGGGATCAAATCGACTACCAGAACATCGATGTTAGCTGGTGTTTAGGTTCGCTTTCGACGTAACGAAAGAGAACTGAAAAATTGTCTATTCAAACAAAGTAAGAAACAAAAGCAGTTTGTGCTGAACGAAACGAAGGGAGTAACAATAGTGCACTGGTTTCATTGTCTACTTTGCCGCCTCCATCGGGCTAATGAGCATCGCCGTGCGTTCATAGCAACCAATGAATAAGCTTCTTTTCGGCGCTATGAATATTAACAAGCGTTATAACAGACCTTTCCAACTGCAAGTAAATGTCACAAGAACAATGGCCATTCTACGCTATGGCTGACAACAAACCTTAAGTGATAAACGATTCACCGGCAATTGAAGCAGTTGTCCCGTGCAATTTATTGCCAACACTAAAAATTAAAGTACTCTAGCGATTTGTAATTTTGGCTCAAATCTCTCCTCGTTATCATTCAGATGGTTCACACGCGACCTTCAGCCTGTCATCTTTTCTTATGTAAAATTGAGAGTTTTTTTGAAGCATGTGCTTTCAATGTATATCACGCAAACTCTAGGTATGTGACACATTCTGCTCAGTTCTTTTATCGCTTTTTACGACGAGTATTATACAGAAACAGATTGCTGAGTGGATTGCGTTCCAAACTTGTGCTCGTCCTTAACTAGATTAAGCCGCAATTTGTTTTTCCCAAACCCGTGCTTCCCTTTAATCAAACGTAGAAACATAATTTTCATTATATCTTGGTAACACAAAAATGCAAAGAAGTTGTAAAAGAATCAAATTGAGACAAACATTAAAGTCATCAAACATTCCCACAGGGGTGTGGGCAAAACGTGGGGTAGGCCATGGCCTACCCTGTGGCCTACTGGTGGTCAGACTTCTAAAAACATAAACACAACATTAGCTAACATTGGTAAGAATCGAACGAGTACGCTGGCATAAACTTCTATCACTCGAATAGGGGTATACAAAAAGTCACTAACACAACCTTCAACGTCAGGGGGAACGAAACAATGCAAAACTTACAGCATTCGGCCTTAAAACATCCTATTTCTCTCTGTCTTCGATACCCACAGTCTAACAGCCAATCAGAAAGATCTGTCAAAACCCTGAAAGAAATGCTGGAGGAAGCTGATGACCCATACAAAGCCCTTCTTTCAAACAAAAATACTAGCGCGATCCGTTAGATCGAATGAGCTTGTCGCCTGCTCAGATACGAATGGATAGACGTCTGAGAACCTTCATCCCTGTAACTGAGGAGATGTTTAAACCCCAGCTGTATGAGCCGGAGGAGTACTCCCCAAACTAGAGGAAAGGCAAAGAAAGCAGAAAGTGCAGCATGAGCGCACAGCCAAGGCTAAGGAATTGCCGCCGCTCAAGGAAGGCGAGGTCGTTAGATTGAAGGAAGGTAGCAAGTGGCCCGACGTAGTCAATCGAACGTTCGGTAATCGAACCCAATCGCTCGATTGGGTTCGGTAATCGAACTTAATCGACTTTTACGACTCCATCTTGATATGGCTGCATTACTTGTTCCCGGTTTAAATCTGGTAGTGGGAAAAGCTGTTAGGATGACAAGGACATTAAAAGCATCGACCTCCTTCCCTGTTCTGTATCTCGACAAGGACATCGTGAAATTACCGGGCTTGACGGAAGTAGCTGTAAACGTTTTTGATGGCGTTTCGGATATTGCTTCTGAAAGTCTGCCACAAACATATTCTGTTTCGACTTCGTACATGTGGTGTAATGCTAAAGAGTGTGACAGGGTGTTACATTGCGAGGTTTTAGATAGAAAATTTTGTATGAACGAACAAGACATGACTTTTATCAAGACAAAGTTACCTGCATTCATGGAAAATGAACGTGAACACGTTAGACGAGAAAAAGAGGAAAAACTTGAGGACCTTGAGAAAATTAGGAGACTGAAGGAAAATGGGAAGTGAATTATTTAAAGCAAGTGAATTCTAAGAAAAAAAAAAAAACTCGTTGAAAGAGTTTTAACGGAAAGATCAAAGGGCCAATAGGGCCAATAACGCGTCAAGGGAACATACCACAAACGCCGAGCAAGCAACATCATCCGATTCATCATCTACATCTTTAACAACTTTAAAATACTCCCACGTACTTCGCTTCCTTCCCGGATATCCCAAAACCAGCAGTAGAGCCCAACAACAATGCGGTAGTGCGCAGGAAACAATACATACTTGTTTACTTTATTGATTATGACGTTAAGAAAAAATTTTTGTTATTGGCGTTTGCGTTATTTCTTTTACATTTAAGGAAACTGTTGTGACATCGAAAGTCTAGCTTACATTGCTTGCGTTTTGCAGCAGCTTCTGCAAACACCACTTGCAGTTTTAATCGTAGAAATCTACTTTGAGGTAATGAGGACACTTTTAGCGCTAGCAGTAACTATTTTTGTACACACTGTATACCGTTGCGTGCGTCCAGATTCAGTCGCAATGGTCGTTTTCTAGTTATCTAAGCGAAGCTTTAGCGACGACGGCATAAATCTTTTAAAAAATATCCCCGTTCGGTGTTATCCCGAAGCCTTATAAAGACAGTTTACAGGTTGTACTGAGCCGTTTCATGTTATATTTATATTGTGAATGAATCAATTTCGAATCAGCTAAACAATAAAGATTTTAGTTCATTGACGTGTGTAATATCTCTCACATAAAACTCAGTTAAAGAGTGAATTCCTTCCAATTCAACTAAGAGTTAATGCTTATCAATTTTGCATACCATTTTGTTTTTCTACCGAAAATTTCGACCCAATGGCGTCGATTGAGTTCGATTGGGTTCGGTAATCGAACTTAATCGAACTCACAAAAATGTTTCGGTTCGAAAATGTTCGATTGCCGAACCAATCGAACTCCAATCGAACGATTGTGTTCGATTGAGTTCGATTGGTGGTTCGGTTTCGTTCGATTGACTACGCCGGGAAGTGGAAACCGGACAGAGTCACACAAACTCTTTCATAGCCAATATCTTATCAGATGGAGACAGAGAAAGGAGTCTGGTACCTCAAGAATCGTCCGCATCTGTTAAAGATTGTTGAGTCCCAAACACCAGGTGTCACAACTGATTATGTTCCAATGGAAATAGAATCAGATGCTGTACCTGTTTGCCACTACCCCTGACAACCCCGAAACACAGCCAGTAGAAGTGCCTGTGACGACTACTACCCGATCTGGGAGAACAATCCGAGAGCCCGAGAGATTTAAGGACTTTATCAAGTACTAGAGACAGAGTAAACTTTTGAAACACCTTTACGAACTTCGTTTGTTGACATTGCAAGTTTAAGGATGTTGTTATTTAAGTTTCTTTGTTTAGCCATGAAGTTTCTGATTTTGTGCTAACTGTTCCACTGATACTTTTGTAAATAAAGGGGGATGTAGTGGTCAGCGGTTCTTACGGGCCCATGCTCGTATCAATAAAACCTGTTCTGCGCATCCGCCATCTTGAGTGTCTTTTTCTTCATACTTCCTACACTTCACCCACAGCGTCGAAGGTTTTCCTTTGCTTTGAAGAGAAACAAAGCGACATAAACAGCAGTGGCGGATTTAGGGGAGTGGTAGGAAGTATGAAGAAAAAGACACTCAAGATGGCGGATGCGCAGAACAGGTTTTATTGGATAACGAGCATCTGGGCCCGTAGAAGAACACGACGCTGACCATCCTACATCCCCCTTTTATTTACAAAAGTATCAGTGGAACAGTTAGCATAAAATCAGAAACTTCATGGCTAACAAAGAAAACTTAAATAACAACATCCTTAAACTTGCAATGTCACAACAAACGACAGTTCGTAAAGGTAGTTTCTCAAAAGTGTTTACTCTGTCTCTAGTACTTGATAAAGTCCTTTAAATCTCTGCGGGCTCACGGATTGGTTCTCGCCAGATCGGGTAGTAGTCGTCACAGGCACTTTCTCAGTACTGGCTGTGTTTCGCGGTGTTGTCAGGGGTAGCGGCAACGTTAACAGGTACAGGCATCTGATTCTATTTCCATTGGAACATAATCAGTTGTGACACCTGGTGTTTGGGACCCTTCCGTCTTTAAACAGATGCGGACGATTCTTGAGGTACCAGACTCCTTTCTCTGTCTCCATCTGATAAGATATCGGTGATGAAAGAGTTTGTGTGACTCTGTCCGGTTTTCCACTTCCCGGCGTAGTCAATCGAACGAAACCGAAACCAAAAACCAATCGAACCCAATCAAACTCAATCGAACCCAATCGTTTCGATTGGAGTTCGATTGGTTCGGCAATCGAACATTTTCGAACCGAAACATTTTTTGTGAGTTCGATTAAGTTCGATTACCGAACCCAATCGAACTCAATCGACGCCATTGGGTCGAAATTTTCGGTAGAAAAACAAAATGGTATGCAAAATTGATAAGCATTAACTCTTAGTTGAATTGGAAGGAATTCACTCTTTAACTGAGTTTTATGTGAGAGATATTACACACGTCAATGAACTAAAATCTTTATTGTTTAGCTGATTCGAAATTGATTCATTCACAATATAAATATAACATGAACGGCTCAGTACAACCTGTAAACTGTCTTTATAAGGTTCGGGATAACACCGAACGGGGATATTTTTTAAAAGATTTATGCCGTCGTCGCTAAAGCTTCGCTTAGATAACTAGAAAACGAACATTGCGACTGAATCTGGACGCACGCAACGGTATACAGTGTGTACAAAATAGTTACTGCTAGCGCTAAAAGTGTCCTCATTACCTCAAAGTAGATTTCTACGATTAAAACTGCAAGTGGTGTTTGCAGAAGCTGCTGCAAAACGCAAGCAATGTAAGCTAGACTTTCGATGTCACAACAGTTCCAAATGTAAAAGAAATAACGCAAACGCCAATAACAAAAATTTTTTCTTAACGTCACAATCAATAAAGTAAACAAAGTATGTATTGTTCCTGCGCACTACCGCATTGTTGTTGGGCTCTACTGCTGGTTTTGGGATATCCGGGAAGGAAGCGAAGTACGTGGAGTATTTTAAAGTTGTTAAAGATGTAGAGGATGAATCGGATGATGTTGCTGCTCGGCGTTTGTGGTATGTTCCCTTGACGCGTTATTGGCTCTATTGGCCTTTGATCTTTCCGTTAAAACTCTTTCAACGAGTTTTTTCTTAGAATCACTTGCTTTAAAATTCACTCCCATTTCCAAAAGTACTTCTCGTAATAAAATAATTGTCATATCCTTTGGATTTCCTTCCTTCAGTCTCCTAATTTTCTCAAGGTCTCAAGTTTTTCCTCTTTTTCTCGTCTAACGCGTTCACGTTCATTTTCCATGAATGCAGGTAACTTTGTCTTGATAAAAGTCATGTCTTGTTCGTTCATACAAAATTTTCTATCTAAAACCTCGCAATGTAACACCCTGTCACACTCTTTAGCATTACACCACATGTACGAAGTCGAAACAGAATATGTTTGTGGCAGACTTTCAGAAGCAATATCCGAAACGCCATCAAAAACGTTTACAGCTACTTCCGTCAAGCCCGGTAATTTCACGATGTCCTTGTCGAGATACAGAACAGGGAAGGAGGTCGATGCTTTTAATGTCCTTGTCATCCTAACAGCTTTTCCCACTACCAGATTTAAACCGGGAACAAGTAATGCAGCCATATCAAGATGGAGTCGTAAAAGTCGATTAAGTTCGATTACCGAACCCAATCGAGCGATTGGGTTCGATTACCGAACGTTCGATTGACTACGTCGGGCCACTTGCTACCTTCCTTCAATCTAACGACCTCGCCTTCCTTGAGCGGCGGCAATTCCTTAGCCTTGGCTGTGCGCTCATGCTGCACTTTCTGCTTTCTTTGCCTTTCCTCTAGTTTGGGGAGTACTCCTCCGGCTCATACAGCTGGGGTTTAAACATCTCCTCAGTTACAGGGATGAAGGTTCTCAGACGTCTATCCATTCGTATCTGAGCAGGCGACAAGCTCATTCGATCTAACGGATCGCGCTAGTATTTTTGTTTGAAAGAAGGGCTTTGTATGGGTCATCAGCTTCCTCCAGCATTTCTTTCAGGGTTTTGACAGATCTTTCTGATTGGCTGTTAGACTGTGGGTATCGAAGACAGAGAGAAATAGGATGTTTTAAGGCCGAATGCTGTAAGTTTTGCATTGTTTCGTTCCCCCTGACGTTGAAGGTTGTGTTAGTGACTTTTTGTATACCCCTATTCGAGTGATAGAAGTTTATGCCAGCGTACTCGTTCGATTCTTACCAATGTTAGCTAATGTTGTGTTTATGTTTTTAGAAGTCTGACCACCAGTAGGCCACAGGGTAGGCCATGGCCTACCCCACGTTTTGCCCACACCCCTGTGGGAATGTTTGATGACTTTAATGTTTGTCTCAATTTGATTCTTTTACAACTTCTTTGCATTTTTGTGTTACCAAGATATAATGAAAATTATGTTTCTACGTTTGATTAAAGGGAAGCACGGGTTTGGGAAAAACAAATTGCGGCTTAATCTAGTTAAGGACGAGCACAAGTTTGGAACGCAATCCACTCAGCAATCTGTTTCTGTATAATACTCGTCGTAAAAAGCGATAAAAGAACTGAGCAGAATGTGTCACATACCTAGAGTTTGCGTGATATACATTGAAAGCACATGCTTCAAAAAAACTCTCAATTTTACATAAGAAAAGATGACAGGCTGAAGGTCGCGTGTGAACCATCTGAATGATAACGAGGAGAGATTTGAGCCAAAATTACAAATCGCTAGAGTACTTTAATTTTTAGTGTTGGCAATAAATTGCACGGGACAACTGCTTCAATTGCCGGTGAATCGTTTATCACTTAAGGTTTGTTGTCAGCCATAGCGTAGAATGGCCATTGTTCTTGTGACATTTACTTGCAGTTGGAAAGGTCTGTTATAACGCTTGTTAATATTCATAGCGCCGAAAAGAAGCTTATTCATTGGTTGCTATGAACGCACGGCGATGCTCATTAGCCCGATGGAGGCGGCAAAGTAGACAATGAAACCAGTGCACTATTGTTACTCCCTTCGTTTCGTTCAGCACAAACTGCTTTTGTTTCTTACTTTGTTTGAATAGACAATTTTTCAGTTCTCTTTCGTTACGTCGAAAGCGAACCTAAACACCAGCTAACATCGATGTTCTGGTAGTCGATTTGATCCCGGCAAATCCAATCGAATTGTTCGATAATCTAGCCCAAGCTAACACCAATCGTTCGGCTGCCGAACGGTCGATTATGGAGCTCAGTCGAATGTTTGATTATCAAACGATCAAAATCATTCACAGTAAATAAAATATTCGATTTCGCCGGTTCGATTACCGAACGCAAACATAAATCATTCGATTAAGCTCGATTTTGTTAGATTAGATATGCCGGACTTGATATGTCTCACTTCAATTTACTTTACTATACTATATTATACTGAACTGTACCTTACTTTAAGAAATCAAATAATCGTTTGGCTGCCGAACACGATTATCGAGCTCATCAGTCGAATGTTCGATTACCGAACGAACAAGATCATTCACAGTAAATAAAATAGTCGATTTTGTTCGATTACCGGCGAACACAAACAAACACTGAATCATCGATTGAGCTCGATTTTGTTGGTAGATTAGATATGCCGGAGTTGATATGTCTTATTACTTCACTTTACTTAACTTAACTTTACTTTAAGAAATTTCCAGTTCATTTCGAATTACAAGCGTATTTCAGTCTCGACTTTTGATCGCAAAGACTAAGTGATAGTAAAGATTGTATGAAACTAATATAATCTCGATCGGTTTTGTGAATAAGTAATTATTTGCTCTTGGCAACCATTGTTATACAGTCGAAGGTTTAAAACAATAGCTCACTCGCTCACGCGCGCCATTTTCAAACGCGAATCCAACCAGCAGTTTTCAAACTTGAAAGGATAGTGGTTCCCGATGACCAATTTGTATACTTTTAACAGATTCTTGTCAAGGGAAGATCAATTTTTCATAAACCGTGCGTAGGTTTTCTGAAATCAGTATACTTTTTTAGAAATTTGCTTTCGAAAACGGCCTCCATACAAAAAAAGGCCATTTTCCCCTTATTTTCAAGTGCAAAAGGATAGACCATCCATTTAATCAATCTCTTTTATTTTAGTCTTAAAATATAGCTACAACATTCCTCTTCAAAATGCCGCACGTAGGTTTTTAGGTTACTCGTTTTTGAAAATATGGAAGCGAGTTTTATCAACGCTACTAGGCCAATTTTGGCCCTTTCTTCTCTTATTCGGGGCTTTTCAGAGCGCGTAGTTGCGCTTCGCTGAGCATGAATAATTAATGAATGTCAGAGCATTCTGCCCTATGCAGTAACAATTGAGGTTAAATTCTAACGATTTGTATTTTAGGCACAAATGTCTCCACAAATGGCAAAACGTTGCTACAGCCTCTCAGTTGTAAAATATCATGCGAATTAAGCCGCAATTCCGCGCATAGCTCTGGCTATTGGCTTCACCTACCTCGAACGTAAACAGTTCATCAGCTTGTCTACAACAGATTCCACTCTGACCTTTTCAACAATAGTATTAGGTTTCTTCCAATCATGTTTCCAAGATATATTCTTATACATGTCGGTATCATCTGGTGGGAATACTCGTGACACATGTGTTCGCCAAACGCCCTGGAATCGATTGAGCTTTCCACGCACTAAAAAGCTCGGGTTGTATGAACAAGTTGGAATAAGGTGAATGTATTCTAGCCTCCTTATGAACGGCAGACGATGAAAATAATATAAATGTCTCTTACTTTGAAGCGTAATCTTGGATTGTTTACCCGCGTGTGGGGGAATTTGAGTCCGCGAATTTCATTCTGGTAAAAACTTGACAAATACTTCGAGGAAATAATTTCAAACGTCGAATCCCCGTGACACCAAAATACAGCAACATGAGCGGCGCCAGAACCTTGTTTACTCAAAGACTCGATGTAATATTTCTTGTCGGCTTGAAGAAGAATTTCTTTGGAGATTTGCTCAGGATATTTCTTGTAGTCTCCTTTTTAGTCCAAGCCGATCTATGAGGTGAATAAACCCGCGCGATCATCTCGCTTGAAACGGGATCTTCATTCTTACTCAGCCACAACTCTGATGTATCATCTGAAGTGATGGCAAACTTATACATGCCGCTTACCTGCGGATGAACAAATCCAAAAATCCTTTCTCCGTTGTCTTTCATATTCAAAACTTGGGTTTTTCGAAATTCCGAAA
Organism: Platygyra sinensis; assembly: GCA_019787425.1. Lineage (NCBI taxonomy): Eukaryota > Metazoa > Cnidaria > Anthozoa > Scleractinia > Merulinidae > Platygyra > Platygyra sinensis. Next base: position 35,865 of record JAHPZR010044458.1, read on the forward strand.
CAAAAGAACGCTTGTCTGGAAAGTAAGGAAAATGAGGCCAGTTTCTTAAATTATCCACGTTCATTCCACATATTCCATGCCACAGGTGAACATTCAAACTTCCGGTGGATTTCGCGTAATCGTGTTCCACTGCTATTGATGTCACGATCGCTTCTGTTTGTGGTTCTAAACATCGTCCAAATATCAGAAGGTATCCTAAGAAGGGTACGCTTGCAAAAACGACACCAAAGGTAAAAACGACGCTTGATAAAGAATCTCCTTGCGACACTAACCGGAATTCGCGGCAAATCCATTCTTCACAGTACGAATGCGTTTTGTAATCGACAATAAGAAGCTAAGTACTCTTCTTGTGCAGCTATTTCTTTGCGTTTAAATTTATATTCCCTGCTCCATCACGCGGCACAGATCGCTACATATATTTTCCAGAGCCTCGTTAGCCTTGACCAGCGGAACGGGAAAACGAAGACGTCTTGAATACTATCAAATTGGCGTCAGTTTTTAAAGTGCACCTAACACCAAAACACTTTTTCGCTAAAATAATAAAGCTTATTTTGTGGAGTAATTTGGCGCAAAATTTTTTTGATTTGGTTAAATCCTCGAGTTTTTATGCCCCGTCAAAGTACGTCCAAATGCCGCCATTTTGGTTCGGGACCGAGTTTAAGATTCGGGACCGGTCGAGGGCCGGATGTGACGTCAAATCCAGAACACGATGATACTGTAGTTCGCATATTTAGGAAAGGCTGAGAAAGTAGTTCGAAAAATTACCAGCCAGGAGCATTGTAAGGGGGATGTAGCTACTCAACAAACTTACAGGAGGTATTACGCTTCATGTCATACCGATTTTATTTAGAGATGATCGACTTGAAGGGAAGAAACGTAGAAAGCGATGAGTCGATTTCGTGAAAGCGAAACGAGCCGTCTTGGAGTTTGTTGATCTGTTCTATGAATTCCAAACTAAGATGATTTCGTTCGACGCCTCGATTTTAGGAAGAGGAGATTTTGCCGAGTCCATGGCTTAAGCAAGACGAATTTGTAAAATCTACCGATTCATGCATCCGCTGTTGGATATAAATCTGAGAAAGAGCAGTCAGTCAGCGCAGCCGACTGATCTTGAGACAGAATTGAAGGCAGGAGAATAGTGAGCGAATTTTTTCTGAGCAAATGTTCTCTGCCTTAATATGCTTAAGTTTCCTTCCTTGGTCAATTCTTAATTTGAAAGAGAAATCCGGGAGGGTAATTTTGGCAGACAGTCAATACACCGAATGCCAAATATGGCGGACCACTCGGTCGTCGCCCGGGACGAGTCGAATGAAAGCGAGGCTAGTTGGGCTTTGATGTTTTGTTTTAAAATGCTTCCCGGCCAGAAAACTCTTGCTTTGTGGTCGACCTGTTGTTTTATTTCGCTGTGCCTACGAGTTGCTGTGTTTCTGAATGCAACGAGAGGGGATAGAAATCTTCCACCGTTAACCTCTAAGAGAAAATAGTGGGTCAATGCAATTCGTTGAGACGGAGAAAAGGAGTTCACGATCGCCGCGGGGACTAGAGTTTGTTTGCTACGTTTCAGGATAGATCTCCGAAAAATCGTTTAAATGACGAGCTTATGTGGTGTCTGGTGGTGTTCCAACACGGTTTTCATGGCCAATACCCTCCCCAAGGTAAAGAAAAGGTCTCCTTGAATGATATCCTCTGTCTCAAAGGAAGAAGTTATTTGCGTTCGCGTCCACTCGCATGATTGCACGTGCACGGAATCGCACGAAGTAAATATAAATACTACGGTGCAATAACCAAGCGAATGAACTTCAACTGCCCCGTTACTGAAACCAGTGAAAGCATTGAGCCAAATGACAACAACTTAGAGCTAAATGCATCGCTTACACATTTTCTAAGATCGATTCCAACCTGAACTTAAACAGTTCCTTCGGCGAATGTGAACTCCTTGCCTCCGTCTCTTTGGTTTCCCCTCAGAGGCGAACGAGAAAACTGAAAAAAAGAACACCTTCTCTGCTGTGGAAGATTCCACTCTGTTGCGGTGGCATTCAGGAACACAAAAACGCGTAGGGAGGGCTAAACAAATCGACTACGAAGCAAGACTTTTCTGGAAAAGCATTGTCAAAACAAAACATCGAAGCCCAACTAGCCTCGCTTTCATTCGACTCGTCCCGGGCGACGACCGAGTGGTCCGCCATATTTGCATTCGGTGTATTCCTTTCCAACGGCACTTCTCTTTGAGTCTCGACAACCTTCTATAACTCACTGCAATAATAACATTAGCTCATGTTTGGAGGGAAGCGAAGCGACGCTACATTTATTTCCACATTGCACGTAAAGAATACAAACACTGTGTCCAAGACGGATAATCGGTAGATCTGCATCATGAACGCATACAGTTCTTTGTTTTAGTTGACAATAGCGGAAACAATAGCGGAAACAATAGCGGAAACAATAGCGCTCCTTGAGAGTTATTTGCTTTGAATAACTTTAAATTCTTCCATTTTTTTCTAAGTGACGCATACTTTTAGACTAAGTTTTTTTTCCCGAATTTTCCGTCAAAAATACTGAAAAACGAAGCGATTTCTTGGAGACTTAGAAAAACATTTCGAAATTAAAATCTAAAGTACGCAAAACGGAAATGTAATGCCGCAGAATTCCGAAAATAACGGCCCCCAAGAAAGTAACGGCTACCCGAAGGTAACGTTAAATTTTTGCCCTCCAATTAAATCCCGAAAGTAACGCCCCTCCCCATCCCCCCGAAATTAACGGCATTTTAAAAAATTACCCCAAAACGTAACAAAACACTGTTGTGACTGTTGTATTTAGAGTTCATTTCAAGCATTACTTTCCGTCGGCTTACAAAGCGATCTCATCAGTGTTAAGGAATACCGTGACCGTATTTAACGTAACATATTCAACTGAACGAGAAAATACAAATAATATCTCTTCTCTTAGAAGTAACTCAACAAGAGAACACCAAAGTTTGTCATGAAACCGTGATTATTTTCAATGTATACAGATTTGAAAACTAGAACTTAGATTATCTTGGAGCACATGCCGTTGACTGAAGAACGTTTAAAGAATTGTTTGTGCATGATTTGATCTGTGAGTGAAACTTACGAACGCTGCAATACTTTATTGAAATTAACTTGTCAGTGAAGAGTCAAAATGTACTGTACAGTTTTAGTAATCGTGTATGTATAGCGTACGCGCTTAAGGTAGTCTGTTTTGTTTACTGTTTGTTCATCTGGTTACGAATTACATTGTAGGAATATGCCTAAATGGAATAGCTTTTAAATTTCATAATACGTGCCCTCTTTGTCTGAGACCATTCGTTACAAACATTTTTTACCTGTCCGAAAATAACGGCTACCCGAAAGTAACGGCTACCCGTAAGTAGCGGCCCCTTTTGCCGGCAAAATTCGAAAGTAACGGGGGCCGTTACTTTCGGAATTCTACGGTATCACAATTTAGGAAACATTTACCGTGTTTTAAACAGAACGCAGGCTTAAAACTACTTATAATAAAAGCGATTTCGACCATTGCGCTAGTTCAAAAATGCGTATAAAATAGTGTTTTAGGCCTAAGCAAAGGCTGCTTGTGGTTAGCTATAAACTGTTGATCGGGTCAACTAATATTTTAATAATTTTCTAAATGATATCGAAGTGAAATAAAATTCTTGCTTACCTTTATCGTGTCATTCCGCGTTTTAACCCCTTGATTTCCGGGTTTTGCTAAAAGCAGGACCGCGGCCAGCGGCCCGCCACGGCCCGGCGGCCCGGCTGCCCGGGGGCCCGAAGGCCCAGCGGCCGGCGGCCCGCGATGGCCCGGCGGCCTGGAGGCTCGGTGGCCCAGTCCTGATTTTCAACAGTTTTTTTGTCCAGCGGTAAATCCACGCCCATGCACAAATCTGCATCGGGTTTCAGCGTGCAAAATGGAAGATGGTGAGTTCAGCTCAGTGCCATTTTGATAATCATTTCAGTCCTTTTCGATCCTTTCTTTCGTTGCTTGTTGCTAAGTGGAAAACGTCGTCATTGTCTGTTTATTCGTCTTTGTACAGAACCTGATAGGGAGGATGTGCATTCACAAACGTTACAAGTTATTTTCAAACGGCAGTTTGAGATTGAAAATGTCATAAGCTAAATAATGAGATATGTGAACTGCGAATTGTCACTGAGTTGCGTTTGTCAGTTTATCAGGCAATTACATTGTCACTTTGTAATCAGATGATTTTACGGTAACTCTGTGCAATGGCAGGCAACAGTTATGAAAGGTTTTGTAAGGCAGGTCGATTTGCGTTTGCGTGCTTTCTTTGTGTAACTCTGAAACAGAAACAAGGACTTCAAATGATTAATTGGTAAACGAATTCGAACTCTCCGTCGTCCATTTTGCACGCTGAAACCCAATGCAGATCTGTTCATGCGCTTGGATTTACCGCTGGCACAAAAAAACTGTTGAAAATCAGAACTGGGCCACCGGGCCTCCAGGCCGCCCGGCCATCGCAGGCCGCGGGCCGCGGGCCGCGGACCGCTGGGCCTTCGGGCCGCCGGGCCGCTGGGCCGTGGCGGGCCGTGGGCCTGCTTTTAGCAAAACCCCTTGATTTCCTTCCTCAAATTTAGTCCCATGCGTTGAAGCTGTGTATTTTGTATCTTTCCTTCATGAAGTGGCGATCAGATCATGAACAGTTCATACAGGAACAATTTACGCATCTTTGCGTACTCACATATAAGTCGGCGATGTGCTTGATAATGTTTCCAAATGGATCGTCTCCATAGTGTTGACGCAGTAACAATTTCCGTAGATAGCTTTCGGAGAGATCTTTGGATGTTCTTTGCTTGACTCCCGTCCATGTATTTTCAGTGCGCATTAATGCCATGCCATTGCAGTTTCTTCTTGAACATCGCGATTCGTATCCATCTCGCGAAGAAGCTCGTTGTCTCCACCTCCATGCATTGCTAAACTTTTCCCGCGGACACTTTATTGACGACCCCAGCAGGCTGTGTTCCTTGCACCACTGTTTTTTGCAGAGTTTAAGGAAATTCATTGAAGACATTGATGTGTACATAACTAACAGTACTGCGAAGTCGAGGGAAATAAATCATTCTCTTCCCCTTTTATTCACCAGGGACGTGCAACATGCGTTAAACACCTTGAATAAGTAAATTGTCATGCAATTTTGGGAATGCAAACGGTTTAGGTAAAATATAAATTATTTTTGGAGGAAAATTCTCAACTGAACCTCGTAGTGTAGTGGTGTACAAGAGAGATTAGTAGGCGAGATGTATGCTAGAGGTAAGTGGTTCGAGACCCTCGCATAGGGTACAAGGAAAAAAAATGCGCAAGGAGCCTGGGTAATATAGAGAAGACAAAGAGAGCAAGAACGGAGCTAGAAGGAAGAAGAGAATTGGCCAAAAACACACAGCGCGCAATCAAATCCCGGCTTTTTTCATACGGTAAGTAGTAATTATCAATGTATATCTGTACTGATTGGACAAAACGTGTAGGACTCCGGAATCCGGGCTTGAAGGTCGACGACAGTCGACCTTCAAGACCAGTTGGCGTCGCATAAACAATTGAGGGGGGGGGGGCTGCGTCATGCACCATTGGGGCATGTTAGCCCAGGCCTTGGTCTAGCACCCTAGGGAGCCAGGCTCACCGCTGTTGAATGTCAGGCCCGCTAGGGGGGTGGGTTTGTTCAGTGTTTTGCCTTGTTTCAACAAAGACTTTTGCTCTGCTTTAAGGGTCAGTACTGGTTCTTGACTTTGCTTATTGGCAGCTGGCCTTAGCAGCCGGCTGCCTCCTGTTAGCTTAGCTTTGACCGTCTACGGGAGGAGTACCTTGGGTTAGGTGGGGGGGCCTCCAGTCCCTACAGGGGGAGGGCAGGGTGGGGGAAAATAGCCTGGAGTGCATTTGGCTTTCCCAGGCTATCTTTTGCTAAATCAGGACAGATTACTGCAGGAAATATTCCCTGACACTCTAAAAGACACCCAGAATGGACGGAGCACTCGGTCACCTGCTGTCTGGCACCTGCCAGGCTGAATTTGGCTGTTGGTTTAACCATTTCCTGCGACAAATTTACTGCAGGGAATATTCCCTGACACTCTAAAAGACACCCAGAAATGGACAGAGCACTCGGTCACCTACTGTCTGGCACCTGCCAGGCTGAATTTGGCTGTTGGTTTAACCATTTCCTGCGACAATCTGTCCTGATTTGACAAAACGTGGACTCCGGAATCCGGGCTTGAAGGTCGACGACAGTCGACCTTCAAGCCAGTGGCGTCGAAAAAAACTGAGCGGGGGCTGCGTCATGCACCATTGGGGCAGTTAGCCCAGGCCTTGGTCTAGCCACCCTAGGGAGCCCAGGCTCAGCTGTTGAATTTCAGGCCCGCTAGGGGGGTGGGTTTGTTCAGTGTTTTACCTTGTTTCAACAAAGACTTTTGCTCTGCTTTAAGGGTCAGTACTGGTTCTTGACTTTGCTTATTGGCAGCTGGCCTTAGCAGCCGGCTGCCTCCTGTTAGCTTAGCTTTGACCGTCTACGGGAGGAGTACCTTGGCTTAGGTGGGGGGCCTCATGTCCCTACAGGGGGAGGGCAGGGTGGGGGAAAATAGCCTGGAGTGCATTTGGCTTTCCAAGGCTATCTTTTGCTAAATCAGGTCAGATATATTCAATACCTTAGGGACTTTCTATTGTCTTCAAAAACAAAAGAGCGCATACATAATTAATGATTCTGCATGCATAATAAATGTATGGGGTTATACGGAAATCTTTCCAAACATTGTTACTAAAAACAGAAATCTGTTGACTGTGGAGTCCCAACGAAAAACTTGTGCGGCGAAATCGCTACTGCACTCGTGGAAAATAGAAGACCTGACTGGGACAGCCGAAGCGTTCGTTCTCGATTTGACGTCACAGCTTACACTCTCCCCAGATTCCCCATGCGCGGTCGCGAACATTGGAAACTCGGTTTTGACGGGGCATAAAAATTCGAGGATTTAACCAAATCAAAAATTTTTTTCGCCCAATTACTCCACAAAATAAGCTTTATTATTTTAAGCAAAAAAAGTTTTGGTGTTAGGTGCACTTTAATGCGAAATTGCTTCATAACATTCTGAAAGTGACTGTGGACCCACATGCTGCAGGCGAGTGGTTATCCGGGGTGGTTAAGGTTCTCCAGTAAATTTTGACAATATTATGACGAACCGGAATATTGCATAAAAAACATTGACGTCTGATAACAAGATCCCAAAATGGTCAAATGCCGAGAATAAATGAGAGAAAAAAAGCTGTAAACTTGCCGTAAACAAAGTGAATCTTATTAAAAATGATACGAACGCGCAATATCTTTTCTCTCTTTTTGATTGACTACTTAACCCCGGTTTTCACGAGAGATACTTACCTTAGTTTTGTTTTAACCTAAGTGAAATTCTTAATCGTGTAAACACAGTAGTGAACCTCGATAAATGGCGGCAAAATCAAAAATAAGTCAATCCAGGCAGCGAAACAGGCTCCCGGCGAGGACGGAAAAAAAATTTCGACGAGCGCAAAACAGAAGAATTGAGAGAGCGAAGCGGCCTCATTCGCAGGCTGTTTGTCGACAGTTGAACGACTCATCAGGCAAGGTATAGCTCAGTAACTGACGGTAACCGATTTAACCGGATAAATATTTATAAGATTTATACCGGATCATACATGGCCACGCGGAAAGCCTCAATAATAAAAAATGCCCTTAAGCCGTTCTTGCTTTATTTGGTTATTATAACCTGCCCGCATGGGATAGATATTAACAGCTCCAACTGCTCGAAACAACACTGAATAAAACAGAGTAAATGAAGGTTAACGTAGGCATTCAAAGGGCCATGTTCAGTTCCATGTCAAGTCACCGATTACAATTTTATCTGCGTTTTCCATACGTGATTTATCCACAAAAACGTATTTTAAAATTCGAGTTAACCTGCTTAGCAGTCGTAACCCGCGGTAAATTGGAAGGGTGAGCACCGAGTCAAGCCAGAAAACTCCGAGGTAGTTCACTGCCGCAGAATCTCTTGCAAATAGGCCCTTTACAGCATCGTGTAAAATCGCTAAAATCGCAGTTGGTTTACGCAGGCGATTTTGAGAGATTTGTATCAGCGGTGGGGCCGTGCGACAAAAATCGCCCGTGAAAATGGGCCTTTGCCCACTGAAAGAGGACTTTGCATTTATACGGGTGTCTTCTCCGACTACAAAGTACATATGTACGCATTTGATAGCGGGGTTCATAGTTATTTTCAAGGATCTACTCTGGCAGAACAATTTCCCAAATTTTGACCGAATTTGAAAGAAATTGACAAAGATTAACGTAAAATGATATACACAAAATCAAACGAATGGGACCAACCAAAAAACCGAAACCCGTTTGAGTTTCCTCTTTTTTCTTCTTCTGACGCATAACTAACTTTTTTTTCAATTCATTTTCAATTCAATTTTTATTTGTTTCCACTTTATATTTAAAAAGTACAGTCAGTCTCCGCCCACAAATAGCAAAGGCTAATCGCGGTGGGCGGAGCAACACACAGTCCGTGGTTAAAATGTTAATTACTAACTGGTCGCTAAAGTCCGATGTTACGACGGTAATTCGACTGACAGAAAAATAAAGGTGTTAGAGCAATCTTTCGGGGAAATAGTAAATCACTCCAACACTCTTCTGTTTGGTTACTCCACCTTTTAATGTCCAATGATCTCTCTAGTACAGTTGTCACAACGTTTTCATACTTCAGCTCTTGACTGTATACAACAACTGTCACAACTACAGCTATACAACTTCAACTTCAACTACTAGGAGCTAACTCGTCATTTTCCTTTTAAAGGGACAACCACTTGATCGATCAAATCAATGTCAATCTGTCAATTATACTAACATAATGTCATGCGCAATTCACATAAAGCCTAGTGCGACTGCGCACCGAACTACTTAGCATATCTTTCTTCGAGGCTATCGACGTTGACTAAAACATTTTCTACCTTGATTGTAACCGTCTATTCCTAAGTGGTTGACCTAAGTAAGGTAACGTGAACAATATAAAAGTTACAAGCATAATTTTCACCGATTGAAAGTTGCAGCTGTTATCAGTCACACGCGCCCTCCAACGATTTTTTCTCATTTCGAAAACTGCGTTTTGGTGGACGTCAATCAAATGTATCCATGACAATACGGCGAGCGGAGTTTCCAGAACCACTACTTCGATGCCAATTGTCAGAGCACAGGCGTCCCAAACTCACGATTCGAGGAACCGATCAAATATTAACTCACCTGAAATATTAAACACCTGAAAACCCCCCAAAAACGACGAAATAGGCCAAATGGACAACAGAAATAAGGCAAGGTGAGTTCATTTACTCAGTTTTATTCCAAAAAAGTAACATTTTATTTCATTGTGCGATTTTATCCTTCGTTATTTTAAATTCCATACAATGCCTTGTAGAGCGCTCAAATTCTCAACGGCCCAATGTGTAACACAACACCGCGCACGTAAGTCAGTCACGTCTCACTCGATACGCGTACATAAATCATTAATATTTGATCGGTTCCTCGAATCGTGAGTTTGGGACGCCTGTGATCCACCGATGATCGAACATCGCCGTGAAACTGACACGAAATGAACACGATTTTTGTCATGGATACATTTGATTGACGTCCACCAAAACTTAGTTTTTGAAATGGAAAAAAAATCGTTGAAGGGCGCGTGTGACTGGTAACCGCTGTAAGGATAGCGCTACGTTAACAGTTAAGAGAGAAAAGTTGTTAGATATTTCAGACAACATAAGTGTTCAGTACTAATGAAACAATTGCTCGACTCCAAGTTCGTGGGGTGGCCTTTTCTTAATCTTAAGCCCGCCTTGTCCATATCATTGTCTGTTTGCGTGCTCTTCAGTTTAAACATTTGCAAATAAACACCTCAGTGTTGATTGTGGTAATTACACTTTTCCTGGCTCTTTTGTGCTAGGTATTAACGAGATACGAATTTTAATTAGACAACCGTATTTCAATGTCCAAAAAAGACTGCTAAACGAATAAAGTTTGGCTGAAAAATTACGCAGCAAAATCCCGACAAGTTAGACAAGGAATGCCAAATGGTTATTTCCAGAAGAGCGCTTCCAAAAACCAAACATCAGATTTATTCCATTATCTCAACTGACGTCAAGAGAAACCAACCATAACAACTGGGTAAATACAGCTAGAAAAGTCAAGAAATGTGTTCGATGATTGTAAATAAACTCAAGTTTTCCTTCTTAGGCAAAACTACGTGATAGCATAGTGTAAGGTGAAACTATAACTTGATCCGTTTTGAGATATTAACCCTTAACAAGATATCGATCTAAATTACGATAAAATTACGATATAAAAGCACATAAAAGCCATCTCAGCACACGATATCATTACCACAACTATCAATCAATACCCAAGCCAAGTCTGCAAATATTTTACTTACAAGATGACAATGTCTGTAAACTTCTATTGTATTCCTTGGTCAGAAGATTTTATAAATTAGGCCCAATATATCTGCGTGTGCTTCCCATATGTTCTCGTAATAAATCAAAGAGTAAAAATTTCATTGTTTCGCGTGTTTCAGTCTTCTCTGATCTTTGAAATAAGTCAACACTGTGCTTGGGGCATATTTTGTTCTAAACCTTGTACATGAGAATATAGCTAACAATGTTAAAGAAGTTAAGATGAGCTTTCAAAACTAAAAAGCCCTTGAAGTGTCCGCCTATTGCAGGTTTTGGGCAACAAAAGGTTTAATATTCAGGTGCTCCGCTTTAAGAGAGATGTCCGCTGAATGCAGGTTCTTTTGACTACAGCTGAACATTTTACAGTGGAACCCCGCTATAACGAACCCCGCTATAACGAAAACCCCGTTATAACGAACAACATTTGAAAGCCCGGCAGAATTACAGTAAAATATGTGGAAACAAACCCCGCTATAACGAACCCCGGTATAACGAAATCCCCGCTATAACGAATTGATTTTGACGGTCCAACGCACAATTTACCCCGCGATAACGAATATTTTGTCCTGTCGCTCGTAGTCAGTAAAAACGACATGATGATAAAAATGGTTGATAAGCCAAACACGACTCCTATTGGTCAAGATAGGGAAACTTTGACCTTCAAAGCTTTGCTTATTTTTATGTAGCTGTTCACGCGCAAGTCTGTAGACTGTTTTACGTGGTCTGTATCACACTGTTCAGCTTGGTTACCCCGCTATAACGAATATTTTTGTTGTTAACCAGATAATTCGATATAACGGGGTCTTCGCTATATAACGAAGACCCCGCTATAACGAGCATTTTTTTCGGTACCGTGGCACTTCGTTATAGCGGGGTTCCACTGTACTAGGAAGAAATCCGGCATTAGGGACTTAAGCTGGTTTCCACTTAAAAGAGGGTGTCTGCTTAATATGGGGTCCGTTTAATGTAGGTTTAAAGTACAATGTAAGTACACGTTTCGTTCATCGATAAACGAGTAGGTGTTAGCCTGAAGCCATCAGTGAACGTCCCAAGGTTATCCGCTTAACCAGACAGGTTTCACTGTGTTGTGCTGAGGAAAGAAGGTCAGACCCAGGAACCAATTAAAGTTGAATAGCCCTTTTCACGGTTAACACTGCTCATTTGTATTACAATGAAATCTAGCATGTATGCAAGGCAATTTCGGGCTATTTTGTAGTTTTAGCCAGAAATTGCGTCGCATCCACGTTGGATTACATTCTAATGCAAATGAGAAGAACTAACCATGAAAAGGGCTATTACACGTACTTCAATGGATTACTTAAGCATGTATGCAAATTTATTACACGTCTGCCGCTGATGATAAAAGTATTATGTTTTGTCTAAAGTATTTTCCTTGCCGACGGAACTCAAGGCAGTAAGTTGGTATAAAGCGCGGGAAATAGTTAAGAAAAAGAGCTTTGTCTGTTTATTGTCGATTCTAAATTATTCTCGGTGCTATGAACAATGGCTTCCCGTTTTATTCCGGTTAATTCCGTCAGGAGATTGCTTATCAAGCGTCGTTTCACATTCGGTTGTACTTCTTGTAGGTATACCGCTCCTAGGATACCTGCTGCTATTCTCGTCTTCAGAAACTAGACTTTCTACTTCGGTGCCTGGAAAAATATTTTCGCCGGACATTGTACGTGGCTGCCCTTGCGCAACTAAGCAACTAACTCAAAATAGCACTTTAGAACCACAAACAGAAGCGATCGTGACATCGTCAGGAGAAAAAAAAGTCGAACAAGAATCCACGAAATCCCCGGGAACTTTGAACGTTCACATGTGGTCTGCAGTATGTGGAAGGAACGTCGATGTTTTAAGAAACTGGCCTCATTTTCCATACTTTCCAGACAAGCGTTCTTTTATTTCGGAATTTCGTAAAACTCAAGTTGCGGCCAATGTGCAAAACAGTGGAGAAAGAATTTTTGGATTTGTTCATCCGCAGGTAAGCGGCATGTATAAGTTTGCTATCACCTCGGATAATACATCTGAGTTGTGGCTGAGTAGGAATGAAGATCCCGCTTCAAGCGAGATGATCGCGCGCGTTTATTCACCTCATGGATCGGCTTGGACTGAGGAAGGAGACTACAAGAAATATCCTGAACAAATCTCCAAAGAAATACTTCTTCACTCCGGCAAGAAATACTACATCGAGTCTTTGAGTAAACAAGGTTCTGGCGCCGCTCATGTTGCTGTATTTTGGTGTCACAGGGATTCGACGTTTGAAATTATTTCCTCGAAATATCTATCCAACTTTTCTCAGGAAAACACTGGTCAGGAATCTATACCCCCACACGCGGGTAAACATGGCAGAAGAACGCTTCGAAACAAAAGCTATTTATATTATTTCAGTCGTCTTCCGTTTATAAGCAGGGAAGAATACATAAACCTTATTCCAACTTGTTCTTATAGCCCGAGTTTCCTGGTTCATAAAAAACTCAAACGGTACCAGGGCGTCACTTTGCCAAATTTGTCACAAGTATTCCCTCAGGATGATACCAACATGTTGCGTTCTGGACAGAACCTTTCTGACGACGAATGGTTCAAACCTAATGCGCTTGTTGATAACAACACAGCTAAATCTGTAACAGAGAAGTTTATCAACTCACTACAGTCAAAGTAAGTTCAGCGACATTTTCATTTTATCAACAGTCATTATGTTTCTCGTTAACAGCTGGAAATAACAACTACAACAGAGCTTTTTTTAGTCAGGGGGGACGAGAGGACGACGACGAAATTCCTAGGTCGCGCTTACGCACTAACGTTTCTCTTACTTCCGGTCATCGTCCACCTGCCCGTCGTCGTGTGTTGACAAGGTTTTGTTATTGTTCCTGCTATGCAACTTGGCTGCAGTGCAAAACCTGTATTTCGATATATTAAAATGCAGCCTAAAACAACAGATGCAATGCAAAAAACGGTAGACTGATCCCACGGCGAAGAGAAGAAAAAATTAAATAAAACAGCAATATGAAATTAAAACAAGTACAAATTAAAACAATTTCATTGCTGTTTTATTTAATTTTTTTCTTCTCTTCGCCGTGGGGATCAGTCTACCGTTTTTTGCAATGTATCTTGAGATTTTAACAGGTCTCCAAAGATCCGGCACCTTTTTGCATTGGTTTGTCGTTGTGGTCTTCCCGATATTAGAAGATTTGTTTGCTAAAGCAACAGACCTCGGCACGAGGCTCTAAGGAAAATCTACAGAGTTTGTGGGGGTTATTCCTCAGAGCCTCGTCCGAAGGTCTCTTGAGTTAGGCTGAATTTTAATATATCGTAATTGGTCTATTCAACTTATTAATTATGACCACTTTTAGACGAGTGATATATAAAATTCATTAAGGCTGAGATTGTTTGCATATCTAACGAACAAAATCATATCAAACATTTATTAGCGCTTCCAAATTTGCAGCGACTCATAGCTTCCTGTGTTAAAACCGTGATATTTAACTTGCAGATTATGAATCTTGGGCCGGCATATAATTCATGGTACACATATAGTCAACAGGAGTAAACAGGAGTAATTAAAACCAAACCGTATTGAATTGTTGCGGTTTGGTTTTATTACTCCTGTTTGCTTGCGGTTAGCATTAAGAGGTAAACGGGGAAGGAAACTATATGTGTCCTACCATGAATTATATGCCCTCTCGTCAACGACGTCAAAACAAGTAATTTCACGTCGTCGCAAGCTTATCTGAACTTGAAGAGGTATAGCTGCCTGAAAGGAACGAATTTACTATCGTTTGTCATAGCTCTTAAATGGTTGGAATTTTTATTCTTTTGTGTTGTTGTTTTGGTCAAAACAAGTCAGACGATAAAAACGCCACCCGTGAAACTGCCGGAAACATTATTTTAAAATCTTGCACTTTGTAGTGGATTCAGTCTGCTAGAAGGTTTTATCAAAAGCAGCGAAGAATTTTAGCACGCTGCAATGATGTGTTTACTCTTATTGTCTGTGAATCAATTTCTAAAACATTCAATTTTAGCTGCACAGCTGAAAAAAAACATAGGCACGCAAGGCGTGCAAGAGTTATTTTTTTGTGAACTGAAAGGTTTCAGAGATAGCAGAATTCTGAATCGATGACATGTAAAATGTTTTACTAAACAAACTACAGTAACCTGACACGTCTCCAAATTACTATAGATATGATCTTATTTTCTAACAGGCAATTTGATTCGTTCTTTGTTACAACCCACACTGTGATTTGTGTGACATGCGCACATGCATAACTCCCCATCACTCACCGATCTCATAGCCCTTTCAACCCCAAGAGGAATTTTTGCTCAAAAATACTCAAGCCGTTAAGAGAACTTTTCGCATTTTATACGAGTCGTAAGTTTACCCTTTTTACAAAAGAACACTACTTCACCGAAAATAGAAAGAAAGAGAAAAAAAAAAACTTTCTGATACATTGAAAGTCTGATTTTGCACTTTAAGTTGACGCCACGCAGTCAGTCGAACTGAAATGAATGTCATCAAATAAAGCTATAAACTGGTACTGCAGAGACGTTAAAACAGTTTAGAAATGAAAGCTTCTTTTTTGTTTAATATCCTGGAAACAAAAGCCGACAATTTGTAAGCTCCCATTGAATTTATTCCCATAGCAAAAATAGAAGTGTCAAGTTACCATTTATAACTAAAAATAGCAAACATCTCGTGCGAACTATTTTAATTCTACGACACGAAAAACAAAAGTGTCAAGTTACCATTTGTAACTAAAAATAGCAAGCATCTCGTGGGAACAGATGCTGACGATTGGTTAGCTCTAATTGAATTTACTCCCTTGTGAAAAACAAAAGTGTCAAATTACTGTTTGTAACTAAAAAATAAAAATATCTGTCTATATTTGCATGCAACAAGAACAAAACAATCGTTACTTGTACCTATTGTAAACGTTCGAACTCTTTCGAATCAAAATAGTCTTGTCTTCCCTAAAACATTTCCTAAGAACTAGAAGCAACGATGCGTGACGTCTAATTGAATTTACTCCTTGTGAAAAACAAAAATATCAAGTTACCTTTGTAACTAAATATAACATCTCGTTCATTTGCATACAACTAGCTCACGTACTGTTTCAAACCTCAAGGCTCATCTCGTCCATAACTAAAATCCTCCTCAACCTAACCCACCGAATTTGCCGAATGAAAAAACCCAATATATGAATCCTTCCTCCTCTTTTATAGAAGAATAAATATGGCCGTTCTGAACTGTATCGGGATCAAATCTTCTCATATACCATTTACCTTTAAAACAAGAAATTTGATTGGCTGTTTATAGTAGACCCGATCTGATTGGTGTGACATACATACATTTCTCACTCACTCACTCACTCACCGATCCATTGACCCGTCCACAACATACTTGACGCGTCGACTAAGAGGTATTTTTTTTTTACAAAAAAATAACTCAAAAACCGACAATGCGAAGCGACAACGCTGCCGTTTCTGGGTCCGTCAATCGTGTGTGATTGTAAACAAATGCAGGCGCGTTTAAAAAATGGAAAATACATTAACTTAAAGGCGAAAAAACAAGTAAACGTGTTGCAAAATAGGTTTAATTATATGAGTGAATGCTCCATAAATTCCAATGTAAAATCGTGTCCATAAAATTAGTTTTTTTTAAAAAAAAAGAAGTAATGTTTACGGTGTGTTTAAGATGATTTCCAGTCCTTACCGCGCAGTCTCAGCACCTGTCTGACCATGGATAATAGATGGATTGGAAACTTGCTGACGCGACCGCCGCAACCAAGTGGAAATTTGTGACATCACGAAAAATGCTATTTTCTCGGTCGGCGACTCGGTCGGCCATAATTCATCCCAGTGATCGCAGTGCAAAAGTAATTATTCACAAGTTCTTGGCTTTGTATTTACAAAAGCCGATGCTTCCATTGGCATAAAGGACGTCTGCTTGTTGCCTACGGGCAGCAAATCGTAGAAAGCTTTTCTTGAAGATATCTAGCAATGGCTTGAACCGTGCACATTTACGATGGAAATGCTTGTCAAATCCCTGCAAGAATCGAATCTTCCAGGTTTTCAAATATTGATGTTTTGTAATTGCGTTCTTTTTTTTGCTTTTCTTTCTCACATCGAGTGTTGGGACACAGGGTCAAACAAGCAGAGCGATGTACGTGACAGTAACAGAAGGAGCCTTGCCTTTCTCAAGCCGACCTTTCAACTTTTCTTTTCGACATTCTTTACTTGCTCAACGCATTCAGCTGAAATTCACGAGAAAGGCATCCGAAAGCACGAATGTCTTCAAATTCTGTCAATATGCATTTATAATATATAGTAAGCTTTGTGTTGATATAAGTTGATCCTTTCGCTCACAAGATTTCCATATGAATTCTTCTGTTTGCCATACATTTCTCATTTTGTTAGTTTTGATAATTTGGTGTTAAAAAACCAATCTCCTTTACATGTGGTTGATATTTGTCCTTGTTCTCACTTAATACCTGTTCGCTTGACAATAATATATTGATATTGTGAGCAGAAAATACTTGTACTTATTGGTCACACATGGGTAGCTCAAGACAGTGGTGGATCTAGGTGGGGGGGAGAAATCCTCCCCCAACTTATTTTGGGTGAAAAAAGAAGAAGGAAAAAAAGCCGGCTGGGCAACTAAAATAGAACCGGGCCCACTCCTTAGGTTAAAGTCTGGAGGCACCACTGCAAGAACAAAACAAGGGAACTTACATCCTGTGGACCTTTTTACACTTTATCATTAATTTGTCATTACGCAAGAATAAAAGTGAATGTGAAAGATTAGAAATGACTCTATTTATTATATGGAGGAGAGTGTTTTACTGGGAACTAAACCACTCGTAGATTCCATACGCCACTTCATCCGGGACCCGAGTGGCGTATTTTCCGTATGTCACTTTTGTGAGTGTCGTATCGTTCAATGACGTCACGATTCCCGCCTTTTGCTTTTGTTGAATTGGTTTCTCCATATAATAAAAAGAACATTACACATTGGCTCGAAGATATGAATTTTATGTTCGAGTGGCAAGAACAATATCTCACTTGCTCGCTTCGCTCACTCGTGAGATATTGTTCTTGCCACTCGAACATAAAATTCATATCTTCTCGCCACCGTGTAATATCCTCTATATATGGACTATGTAGGTATGTACCGCTGTGAAGGGTATGGTCTTCAAGCAGTTTACTCTAGCATAAGGTATATAAATCGGAGCGTTTGGGTCTAGAATAGGGTATCATTTTACTCAAAACTTAGGAAACCAGGAATTGCTACTCATAAATATTTTAAAAAATGAAATCGGCAAGTTTAAATTTTCAAGACTCCGCCTCAACAGTGTTGATAGATGACTATTATAAAACGCTGCTGGATATTACTGACTCTCAAAAATAAGTTTCTGGAAAACAGCTAGTCTGGGATAGGAGTGATCTGAGGAGTTTACTCCAGTATAGGGAAGCGAAATTCAGCAGAACTAGCTTTGGTATAGGCTAAGGGTTCCAGGGTCCAAGCAGCACATCCCCACACAAAAATTCCTAAAGTACCTCCCCTGGGAGTCCATCAAGGTATTAAATTATCTTTCTGGTTTTCATTTGACGTCATTGCTCTAATCACATTTCCATCCTCCAAGATCCATTGATGATTTGTCAGTGTGCAAGAAAAATTGTTTTTGCTTTACACACTAATTATCCCTGAATCTTGGAGGATGGAAATGTGAATAGAACAATGACATCAAATGAAAAAAGTTACATATAAGTTTAAAAATGCTTGATCATGCACATATCTTTGTCAATGTCTCCTTATACAACGATTATTATCTGCCCATGTCTAAGGCTCGTACAGCCCAATCATATGAGATTAAATACTTCCATCTTCATCTTCTGAATCCATAAACTAAGTGCATTAATTTCTTCTTGAAAGGTGTTTTCATCTAATTTTGGAAAACAAACTTTCTAGACTGGTGATAGCTTTTTCAATACTTGACTCATGAAGGAAATATCAATGTCTTGGCATGATGTCATTGTACATGTTTTGGTGTGGAATTTCAATCAGCACATGAATGTTAATTTCTCTACTGTTATACACGCAGTTTACATGTAAGATCAACATTAACTTGAATAGAATGTTTTGATTGTATTCAGTCTACTCAATGGATCAGTTGACTGATGGTACAGTGTTGCTAGCTGTCTGAGTCAAAGGCCTGTTTTACCAGGTCTGGGTTAAAGTTTTATATGCCTTACTGTTGCAACAAGTTTATAAACACATTCCTTATAATGGTTGCATAATAAACTAAAGCGGCCTTCACACGGCAAACTTAAGTTGGCAAACTCGTGTTGGAAAACTTCAAAAAGTTGGCAAACTCGTTCCTTCACACGTCAAACTCGTGGCAAATAACAAACACAGCAATTTCCAACATGGCCGCTTTTTAGTGCAGTTTCAATCACGTACAACAGTGAAACAAAGGATAAGAAGAGAAGAACCAGAAAGCGGTGGAGAATTAAAAAGATTTGGACGAAACCAAGTTTGTCTGCGCGCTCCTCCGTTTTGTTTTGTTTGTTTTTAGTATCTTTGTAGGCCGGCTGTAGATGAAACGTCCCGAACAGCCGGACAATTGTGAACCGCTTTGATATTAAATTTAATAAGTGTTGATTCGCGTCCCCCATTTTGTGAAGTGTCACGCAAATAAATCACGTGAATAGAGCTCGTTTTGATTGGTTGAAAATTACCAACACATGTTGACCAACCGTTCACACGTCAGATACGAGTTTACCAACACGAAAAAGTTGGCGAAAAAGTTGGCGAGAATAGAGGCAAGTTCTATTTGTCGCCAACAGTTTGCCAACTTGTTTGCCGACTGTTTTTGTGCCGTTCACACACGTCAACTTGAGTTTGCCAACACGAGTTTGCCAACTTTAGTTTGCCGTGTGAAGGCCGCTTAAGGTAACATATGGTCACAGAGGACCACCCAAAAATATTCCTGAAGACAAGTCTAAGGAAAAAATAGAAGCAACAACATAAATACAACACATTAAATTATACATTCTTTTTTAATTCAGCAATTTACCTGTAAATTTTTATTTCAAGAATGTGTGATGCTACAAATTCACCTTTAAATTTACGGAAAGCTGAATGTTACGAAAAATTGTTACGTGACTTGGAACATTCGCGAATATGCTAATTTAGTCTCGAATCTTCTCGCATATTAATTAGTTTCGTGTCACGGCGACTAAGCAATTTATTTTAGTCGTTTACGTCTGCTGCTATAAATAGTTTTATATTGTAATGTTTCTTTATTTAGTAGAGCCGGAAAGTTCTAGAATCTTATGCTGTAAAGTATATAAGCGAATCGGTGTACTTTTTAAGTGGTTTTTCCCAGGAGTGTTTAGAGAGAATTGTCTCGTGAGTCAGTAGTGTTTACTGAAGTGGGAGGAAGGTCCGCGTGTAAAGTTTCGACAGAGGTCGTGTTTGTAGAAATGTAACAGAGAGGTTACGTGGATATCTGGCAAGAGGCTGTGTTTATACAAGAGTGACAAAGGTCGTGTGTAAAGTTTAACGGAGGAGTGTTTATTCAAGTGTAACTGACAACCCTAGCGTGTGCTTGTTGTGAAGTCTTGAGTGGAGTTACGGCGTTCATCTGGAATAAATAATCTTGTTGTTGTTTCCGACATCCCTGCGTTCTTTTAGACTTCAAACTACCTACCACTTAAAACATCGAACTTGCAACACTGAACATATACTTAACTAAAACAATAGAAAAACACATAAGTCATAATAAACCATAAAGGAACAAAGATAGTTGAAGATTGAAAAATATGACATGGATTCCAAACGAGAAACTGGACAAATTTAGGCTAAACTTTTAAAGATGCACAAACCATCACACATCTCCTTTCATTTGCTAAAGAATTTGTAAAGTAGATTTTGGTGAATTTTATTGCAACAAGATAATCACTTACAAAGAGAGAACCAGACTATTATTACAAAAGATTTCACTCAAATCTATAGCCCCTCTCAAGTCTGGTCATTTAAGAAAATACTAATGCTAGTCAAACACTGGTGTTCATGATATCAAAGTGGAATGGAATTGGTGCGGGAAATACAGCTAACTGATTGGTCAACAGCAAACAAACCTGTCTAACCTGCCCTCTGGAGTACAAATACCGCGTGATATTTGTACTCAACGAAGTGCAGTTGGATAATAAAATATTATTTACATGTCGCCTTACAAATAATTTACACATAACTTGGGACTGTGGCTTTATCATGGCATCATTATAATTTTACAGTTTATTCTAAATGATAAATTAAAAAAAAGAAGTCAAGATGCCCAAACTAAGCTAAAACAATTGGTAACATCACACAATAATTTAACCTTTGACAAATGGTATTGTTATAGAGCTACACTTTCACTCAACAAAATGAGCACTGTGATTGGTTGATTCTTGGTCACGTGCCCCTGATCAAATTCAAATGTATCCCGACCGGGATACAATTAGGCATTTATAGATTATGCTAGCATAATTTTTGGCATAATTCGACCAAACTGGCATAATTTCTGCCAAGTAGCAATGCTAGCATAATTT